>VZTX01000621.1:13199-24482 GCA_013400915.1 Pardalotus punctatus
ATCCCACCCCATCCCACCCCAACCCTTTCGCTGTTGTGCAGAGCTCAACGCCCAGAAGGAAAATGCAACTCCAGCTTTTTGCTGTTGTGCCTGTCAGGCGCAGACCTCAAGGTTTTAAAGACTTTCAGATGTGCTTGACTTGATGTGCTCCAAGTATTCCCATTGAAGTGAACTAAGTGGATAAGACTTTGCAGGATTGAAGCCAAATGAGTCCTCACCCACCATGCTGGGAAGTCTTGTTGAAGTGGGTCATTGGAGGGAAAGGAGGGAGGAGGCGGTTCCGAGCTTGCCCCTTTCATTTTATGCTTTTATTTATTTAAAGGATTTTTTTTTTTTCNCACCCTTGGAGAAGCTGCTGGCTCCTTGGAGATGCCAAAATCCAGGAGCAGGAGCAAACTCAGGATAACTCAGTCATCAGAAATGTCAAAATTTCCTCTAGAAAAACCAATCAGGTTGCATTGATTGTTTGGATGGGGTTGGAAGTGGCAGGAGTGGAGACTGGGAAAGAGACACAGATTGCTTTCATGGCATCAATAATGTCATTTATTGCATAGCCAGCCCTTGAAAAGCAATTGTAATCCCCACACAAATCCCTCTGGAGCAACAAGGGCAAATCTGCCAGGTCTCCTCATCCAACAGGGATCATTCCTGCAGCCAGAAAGCCCAGAGGGAGCAGAGCCAGGGTAAAAGGGTCAGGGGCTGCTGGGGGGGCCACCCTGCAACCCAGAGCATCCAAATCAACTCCATCTCCGGGATTCCAGGGGCAGAGGGATCGTGCTGGAGACACTGCGGGGCTGATATTGATGTTGCAGACAGCGGGGTCCTGGAGAGAGATCATTTTCCTGGGGTTATTTGGAGAAAAAATGTGACCACAGATAAGAACTGGAGCTTCAAAATGTTGCATCCATCCCATGTTCCTTCCCAATTCCCCTTCTCCACCCAGCCATGAAGGCATCAGCTGGAAAATCCTGGTTGGGCAGGCTCAGGTCCTGGTTGCCATCAGTGGAAGGGTCCTTGGTGCTGCAAAATCTCTGCTGGGGGGTTTTCCTGCGGTCCCTGGTTGTTGGAGCTCAGGGGAAAGGGGATGTTTTCATGGAAATCTGTTCCTCAACCACCTTGGCAGCCAAACCTGAAAGGATTGGAGTCTTTTGCCCCCAACTCCATGTTTCTGGTCGGTGTGAAACCCCACCTGTGATCACCACATGCGGCCTCTGCAAGACTGCAGTAAATTAAAGCACCGCAGGGAATTTTAAGGAATACATCCTCTTCCTTCTTGGAGTCAGGTTACAGCGACCTCGGAACATCTGGACACAGTGTCTCAGGGCTCCCAGAGGTTCTGCTGCATTAAAGGTTCATCTGGCTTTGTTAAATTCCAGGCCTTTTCCCTTCCTCGTTGCCTCCTCTGGATGCAGTGTTGCTCTCGGTGTTCCTGGCCATCTCCCGGTTCCCTGGGTGAAACACCCTATGGAATTTTAGTGGTGTCTTTCCATGGGCAAACACGGATCCATAACTCCATGGCCATTTGCAGTGCTCGTGGGAGAAGTCTGAAATAAAACACACTCCAGTTTTTCCAAAAGCCTAAATTCCCTCTAAGCTGCTGGTTCCCAGCATCCCGAAAGACTGAATTTAGGGGGAAAAAAAAGCTATTCCTTAATATTCCCTCAATCTTGGGAATGGCTTTGGTGGTGTGATGCTCCTTTGCTTTGAAATCCCTTTGCCGGATCTCCAGGTTGTCCTGACAGGGTTTAACTGAAATAAGGATGTGGAATTGGGTCCTGCTGCCTCCAGCCACCGGGTTTTGTTGGGAATCCAGAGTGAGGGAGATGCCAAAGCCATCAGGGTGGCTGTGGTGGCCGGAACGATGGTGGTCCATGTGGTGGTCCCCGTTGAGAAGATGATGTTGAACTCCAGCATCTCCTGGAAGTGACCCCATCCTTCCCCCGGGAGCAGCACATCTCCATCCCACCCCATCCCACCCCATCCCACCCCATCCCACCNGCCCAGAAGGAAAATGCAACTCCAGCTTTTTGCTGTTGTGCCTGTCAGGCGCAGACCTCAAGGTTTTAAAGACTTTCAGATGTGCTTGACTTGATGTGCTCCAAGTATTCCCATTGAAGTGAACTAAGTGGATAAGACTTTGCAGGATTGAAGCCAAATGAGTCCTCACCCACCATGCTGGGAAGTCTTGTTGAAGTGGGTCATTGGAGGGAAAGGAGGGAGGAGGCGGTTCCGAGCTTGCCCCTTTCATTTTATGCTTTTATTTATTTAAAGGATTTTTTTTTTTTCTAAGGCAGCTTGGGGGGAGAAAAGAAAATAAAAAGCCCCAGGCTGTGGTGTAACCACCGCAGGCAGATGTTGTCATGACTACTAAACAAGAAATCTGATTTATAAAATGAGGAAAAACAGATGAACGTGAAATAAAAGAGAAAAAAAGAGAGAGGCGATCTTAAAATATTAACTCTGATGTAGAGAAAAATATAAACAGACAGGGTTAGGAAATTCCATAAGGAATATGACTTGTTTAATATTAATCATAAAGGAAAAGATTATGAGAGCTCCAGAGGGTGCCAAATGAAATACTCCACACGCAGCCACTGCTGTGATAAGAGTCCTTGTGGTGGCTGCTCTGGGCTGTCCCTGCCCTTGGCCGTGCTCCGGTGGAGATGTCCTGGTTGGAAGTTGTTCCAGGGATGTTCTTGGAGGTTCTGCTGCTTCTCCCGGTGCTTTTTCTCCCTTGCAGTAGTCTCTGAGTGCAAACCTCCATGCTGTGACAGCCAAAATAACCTGCACTTTTACTGGAAGTGCGGGCAAGCTGGGCAAAGTGTCTGAGTTTGGGGCCATGGAGGGATTCCTGTGTCTGGATTGGGTCAGGACTGGATCTGATGTTTCTCAAAGCGCAGGTTAATGATCTTCCAGAGCTGAGGTGGCTTCAGATGAGGGGCCGGGTGGGGCTCAGGTGGGCTCTGCTCCCGTCCCATGGGTGCTGTGTCACACTGCTGCTCCTCTTGTCCCTCTCTTGCCATCCTGGGTTGGAAAAGCCCGTGATGATCCTGACAGCGCAGCCTTGGAGAAGTGACAGATGTCCCAACTCCGTCCTGAATGCTGACGAGCTCCCAGACCATTCCTTTTCCAGGGCAAGGCCAAACCAGGAGCACCGAGGTTCTCCAGGACCGGGATACACCTCCAGGCTGGTTCCAAAGGGCCCTTTGGAGCTCCCTGGATCCATTCCAATCCCCTCTGTGCTGCTGTCTGGCACCGCTGGTGTTCCCTGGTGGCATTGCCCGATGTGTCCCAGACCCGAGCCCCAGCGGTCACAGCGGCGCTGCCACCACCAGACGCCAGCAAGGAGCAGCTCCAACCGCAGCTGGGAGGACTGGGAAATACCTCCGTGGGATCCCAGCTGGAAAATCCCGGGCAGAGCTGCAATTTGCCGCCTCGTTTCCCTTCCCTCCGCACTCCGTCACACCGAGGGTTCCAGGCACAAATGGGGCGGCGGGAGATTAATGCCTTGTGGCACGGCCAGCGCTCCGGCAGGGAATTCTGGAACACTGGGATTGCTGCTCCCAGCCCGCACCGGCCCCGGCTCTGGCTTTGGCACTGGCTTGTAAACAGTTTGGTTTGCACAGACCTTCAGGGTTCCTTCTCACTGTCAGGAGAAATTAAGCTGCAAAGCCAGGCAGAAACTCTCCCTAACAGCGAGGATGGAGGCGCCTACCCAGCAGGAGCTTCCAGGGCTGCAGAGCAGAATTCTCCTTGCAGAATCCATCCAGGACACCTGGGCAGATCCGCTCTCACCTCTCCAGGTGCCTCAATCCCGCTTCTGATCCCATGTCCTGACCTGGCGCTGGCCGTGCACTCGCTGCCAAAGCTCTGAGCACTGTGGGGATGGTGCAGAAAAAGTGGAACAGTGAAGATTTCTGCATCTTTTCCCAGCTCCCTGCGTTTTTTCCCAACTCCCTGCACTTTTTCCCCCCAGTTTTCTGCATCTTTTCCCAGCTCCCTGCATTTTTTCCCAACTCCCTGCACCTTTTCCCCCCAGTTTTCTGCATCTTTTCCCAGCTCTCTGCATTTTTTCCCAACTCCCTGCACTTTTTTCCCCCAGTTTTCTGCATCTTTTCCCAGCCCTCTGCATTTTTTTCCTCCAATTCTCTGCATCTTTTCCCAGCTCCCTGCGTCTTTTCCCAGCTCAGCGCTGGCGTGCAGCAGCCTGGGAGCACTCAGATCTCTGCTCCTTCTTATCAATCCATTTCCAGTGCTCCTCCAGCAGCACCAGGCAGTGCCTGGCACGTTCTGTTCCCTGGTGTCTCGTTCCCTGTGTCTGTCCCAGGGTCACTCTCTGGCACCTGGCTCCGAGGAGCTCGTTATCCACATTGCTGGACGAGGCTGTTGGAATCACAGGGTGAGGCAATGGTGGATTTTCGCTCTTCCCCTCTGTTGACAAACCCAATTTGTGGGTGAATAATGAGTAACCTTTGAAAATGAGCCCCGTGGCTGATGTGGATGCCCTTGGGTTTTGTGGGATGAGTCACTGTGGAGAGCAGGAACTTCCTCACGGACAGGCAGCTGCACTTCATCCTCTGCTGCAGATCCCTTGGAGCTGGAAAACCTCAAGCCCTGTGCCGCATTTTTCCAGGGGAGCATCTTCCCCTGATAACAGCACAGCTGCCATGGGGTGTTTGCCGGGGCAGCGTTCCCCCTCCGGTGATATTCCTCTGGAATATTCAGCCTGGAATATCCCTGTATTTTCATTCCTCTCCCAATGTTCCTCTCATATGTAAGCCATCAGCGCAGCAGCATGAGCAGGGATCTTGCAGCTGTGACCTTGCAAGTGGGTGGCATTTTCTGCTTCCTCCCCGGCATCCTCCGGGATCGACAGCTCATGTGATCCCATCTGCCACGGGCCAAATCCGGGCTGGGAAAAGCAGGATGAAGCTACCAGGAAATACCCACTGCACTCATCTCTTTATGGCTGAGATCTTCAAAGCTCTCAGGAGCAGCCAGGCTCCTTAGGCAGCCCTGAAATCCTGATTTGCCATTTGTGCAGGCAGCAGCCTCAGAGATAAATGGCTCCAAGTTTATTATATTCCATCCCTTTGGAGCACCTGGTCTTCCCCTCCAAAGCTAAAAGCAGATTTGGGCTTCTTTTGGCTTCCAATCCCATCTAGTGCTGAACAGACTCCATCAATTCCTGTATTAGAGGTTTATTTCAGATTCCTACAAGTAAATAAATCCATATAAATACAATAAAAGCCCCCCCAGCAGGGCTGGAAGAAGGAGCATCCCAATCTCTGGGGTTCCACATGATCTTTCCTGCCTCCATCCCAGCATCATTTCGTTCCATGAGGAACTAACTGTTCAGGGAAGGAAAGAGCAGAAAAACCTCCTTTTTTTTTTTTTTTTTTAATCATTTCATAATTTACACCTCACTCCCATTGTAACTGGAATTATGAGTAAGGCTGAAAAGAAACTGCTGCAGATGGCAGCATAAAAATGTGATTTTTAACACATTTTGTTTTCTCAGGCATCTCTGGTTTTGCCCAGGGTACATTTCATTTGCTATTTATTTAGTCCCCACCTCTAACAGCTCAGGGTGCTAAGATGCCATCTGGGATGGAAGGAAAATGCGACAATGCCTATTATTTCTCCCTTTTCTTCTTTCAGCCACAGAAAATTTAACAAGAGCTCGATGTCCAAATGCTTGCACATTTTGTAATTTCAGTGGGTCAGTGAGCTGGGTGTTTCCAACCGGGAGCTGGGACTTGGGATCCTGCAATGGTTTGGGCTGGGAGGGACCTTAGTGACCATTCCCACCCCCTGCCATGGACAGGGACACCTTCCACCAACCCAGGCTGCTCCAAGCCCTGTCCAACCTGGCCTTGGACAATTCCAGGGATCCAGGGGCAGCCCCAGCTTCTCTGGGAATCTGCGCCAAGGCCTCTCCAAGGCCTTCAATGATCCTTGTGGGTCTCTCCCAGCTCAGGATATTCTGTGATTCTCTGACATATTGATCACAGTTTTAAGCCGTTTTCCAGCAGAATTGAGGGAAGGATTTGGGATAGAGCCGGTGCCTTGCTGCAAAGACCCTTCACCGATGGAGATGCCGAGGCACGGTGGCTGTTCTCCACTCCTTTCACATTTTTCCTTTTTTTTTTTTTTATTTTTATTAATCATAGCATTTCCATAAAATTTTTACATCCAGTCCTTCATTTTTTTATCCCTGAGGCTTTTGCAGCCTGGCTTTATTAAAATCAAATGCTGCCCAGCCCCAAACACGGCACCGGGCTGGGTTTTCCTGGTGCGTTTTCATGCCACAACTGTTTCCCATTTCTCCCAGGCTCTCAGGGCTCAGGGATCAACTCCATGTGATCCCCCAGAATGTGCTCTTGGTTTGGTGGAAAAATCCAGGTCATCCTGGAGTTGGAAATGCACCCAGCCTTGGCTTTCAGTGACACCGAGTAGCCAACCCAAGTTAAATATTTCATTGCAGATGTTGCTTAGAGCTTAAAGTTACCCAAAATTACGGATTTAATGAGGCAAGGAAAGGAGCTGCAGAGAGATCCAAATCAGGGAAGCCACTGGTGTTTCCCAGCCTGGTGTCAGCCTGATCAGATGTGACATCCTTGACTTTTTCCCTGCGTTTTCCCCGTGCCTGCGGATGTGGTCGTGTCCCTTCCTTTTAGCTTGAAAAGGCAAAGATGGGTTTGAATCCGTGTTGGGCTTGAAGTGCCAGTAAATTTGGAGAGCAGGGTCCCAATCCAGCTGTCGCAGATGTCTCCGCAACTGGTGAAACCAAAACCTTGGATTTGAACTGTTTTGGAAGGGGTTTGTGACACAGATCCCGTTTCCCTGTGCCAAGGCTGTCTGAGATTGGCCATACTCAGCATTCCCATCAATATTTATTCCCAAGAACATTGTTTTACCCATACTCTGTCTTTAATACCATTTTCATCCAAATTTTACCATGATCTGGACTAGGGGAAATGTTTGCTATCAGAATATATTTTTTCTGATGTGTTCTCCATCTCTCCTTCCCAAAAAATCGGGTTTGCTCTGACTTTGGCAATAGTTAAATACATCTAAATATTGCAGAAAAAGTGATTTCCAAAGGAGCCTGCAGTGCCTGGATGAGGAAAGGGAATGGAAGCATTTTTGCCAGAAGTGTTTTAGCATTCCTTCAATCAAGGAATATAAACAGTTCCATGTGGCTTTGGGCTGATCCAGGATTTGAGAGCAGGGTTTAATTCACATCATTTCTCACACAGGGAATTTTGAACCCACACATCTCCTGGTGAAAAATATCCTAATTAGTAGGGAGAAGGATATTCTGGAAGAAGAGCTTTCACTTCCTAGTCTTGATGGTGTTCCACTTTATTGTTGATCACTCAATAATCATCCAGCATTAATTACAGGGCAGCTCTGTGTAATTGAGTTATTGATTGGTGCCTATTGACAGCCCATTCCAGGCTGTAATTAAACCTCAAACCAGGATCATTTCTACTGGGCTGAAAAACGCTTTTCCTGAATCCTTCTTTTCCTGTGTGTTGATATTAGGGGATAATCCTGGCTCTGCAGCACAAATGGCAAATCAAAGGGTGTTTGTGGTTTGACCAAGTCCAGAGTTTGTCCTTGCGGTGTCTGGGTCCTGCTGAAGCCCGTGGGAAAGGCCCCATGGAGCTGAGGGTTGGTTCCATCCTCCAAAACCTGCATGCCTGAAGCCTTTTGGGAAGGACCACAGTGCTGGGAATGCCTGGGGTGGAATTCCTCATCCTGGCTACAGTGTGGAGCCCTCGTTTTGCCGCTAGAGGAAGTGACCATCCGCTTTTTGTTTTGGTTTGCACGTGGTTGGCTATCAGGGAGGAATTTCTTTATGGAAAGGGCTGTCCAGGGTGGAATCCCCATCCCTGGAGAGATTTCAAAGCCATGTGGATGTGGCACTTGGGGACATGGGGCAATGGTGGCCTTGGCTCATCTGGGCAATGGTTGGACTCGATCTCAGAGGGCTTTTCCAACCTAAACAATTCCATGATTCCAAATAACACCCACCCCGTGGTGGGTCACAGGGACAGCCCCCAGCCCCACTTGGCAGCCACGTGGTTTCCCACAGGGATGGTCTCTGCCGTGGATGTGCCCTGGCTGTTCCCAAGGCGTTGCATCCCACAGCTCCGCAGGGCTTTCTCCGCATCCCCTTCCAGAGGCACATCCAGCCAACAGCACAGCCCCCTCATGTAACTGTTTAGGGTTCTGACAGTTTTATAACCTGAAATTTGCACCTTCTGGAAAACGGTGACAGTTAATGATTCATTGCTGTGTTGGAATTTTTCTTATGATGTCTTAATATCCGAGCATGGAGCAGAGCTCAGCAGAGAGGGAAAATAAAAACCTGGAGCAAAACGCTCCCAGAACAACTTGAATAGGCAGGAATTGCCCAGTCCTGCCAGTGCCATCCAAAATATTTAGGATTATTTTTTTAAAGCTCTTTTCTGGGTGTCCAGCTCCAATTTGAAACCAGTTTGAAAGGAAGCTGTGAAAAAAATGTTCATAGGTACATTCCTCCCTTTTCAGGAAGGAAGTTGATTTTGATACCACAAACCATCTGCTGGTTTCAACCAAAACAGGCAAAAATTAACCAAAACAGGCAAAAATTAACCAAAACAGGCAAAAATTAACCAAAACCTTGTACCTCAGAAGGACCTAAAGTTGTGCTGACAAAGAAAAAACACAGTTAAATAATTTTTTAGAATCAGGTGAATGCTTTTAGCTTATTTGCCATTGATTTGCACTATCCTGCCCTATCCCTGGAAGTGCTGGATGGAGCTTGGAGCAACCTGCTGTCCCATGAAGCAAAAAGGTCTCCGAGCATCCTGCGAAAAGTGCTCAGAGCTGAGCCTGGCCCATTTTATATTTTGATGAATCCACAGCTTCTGGTTGGAAAAAACCCTTTCCAAGCTGCTCTCCCTGTGGAGGAGGCAGATGGAGGGCAGAGCGTGAGATCCCTCTGGATTTCTTGGGGCTCTTTCCAACATCCCCACGTGGAGACACCGCCGGAGCAGAGCCCTTCTGCTGGACTTCAGCTCTGCACGTGCCGTAAAAGTGCTTTTAACGAGCGGGATGGAGCTGCTGAGTGGAACACTCGGAGCATTAATGGATGCAGGGACTTTTTTACGGAGCTTTACGGCTGGAATGAGCTCATCGGAACGAGCGCTGCCCTCGTGCCGGGTGAAGGAACCCAGGCCTGCTCCGGGGGAACAACGCGCGGCTTTTCCAGCGCTCCCGTCCTGGGGATGGATCCACAGCTCCTGTGGAATTCTGTGCTGCTCGTGAGACTTCAGCATTCCTTGCTGTGTGCCAGAGGGAGCAGGGTCCTGCTGGGAAGGGCTGCGGTGCTCTGGTTGTGACAGCCTGACTTGGATGTGGAAAAAATTCCTCCCTGTGAGGGTGGGGAGGCCCTGGCACAGATTCCCAGAGAAGCTGTGGCTGCCCCTGGATCCCTGGAAGTGTCCAAGGCCAGGCTAGATGGGGCTTGGAGCAGCCTGGGATGGTGGGAGGTGTCCCTGGCAGAGAGGTGAAACTGGATGGGCTTTAATGTCCCTTCCACCCCCAACCATTCCATAATTCTATAATTTTGGGGTGAGATCTTCTCCATCCTGCTTTTCCCAGTTTTGTACAAAATTCCATGGTCTCTTTTATGACCGTGAATAATCAGGTTTGCCCCTTCCTGCTCCCTCTCCTCCTGATGGCCACGGAAGGTGTGGTGGTGACCTGCCAAGGCTTCCTCCAGGGTCAGGGTTTGGGCTGGCACCTTGTGGGTGTGACCTGCCTGCAGGGCTGGGCTGGGTTTGCAGCTGGAATTCACCCTGGAATTCATTCATTGTCCCTGTACCAGCTCAAAAGCTGAGGATCAGTAGGGAGGCTCTCCCTGTCTCGTTTGTCACCTTCTTTCCACGTGCTGATGTTCTTCATGGAAAAACTATCCAAAACTTGGAGGACTCTGAAGCTTGCCTTCCTGCCCTTGGTCAGCATCCTCATGGAATCATTTAGGTTTGGAAGGACCTCCAGGACCATCAATTCCAACCATTCCCAGCACTGTCAAGACCACCACTACCCCAAGTGCCACATGGCTTTTAAATCCCTCCAGGATTGTGACTCCACCCCTGCTGTGCCAGCGCTGGACAGCCCTTTCCATGAAGGGATTCTTCCCTAATATCCAATCTAAAACCAGCTAAGAGGCCTGCCACGAAAATTTTTGGATGAAATTGAAGCAAAATCAGGAAGAAATTATTTGAAATTTGAAAAATCTGATGTAGGATCTGCTGAAAAGCTCCTTGGGATTCGCTGCTTCATGGAAATGCTTTTTGGCCTTTAGTAAAAAAATCTGTAAGGTGCTGGAAGATTTTTGCCATGGATTGTCTTCGTGGCAACTTCCCCCTTCAGGAAGGAAGGGTTGGAAAGATGTTGATAATTCAGAGCAGAGTAGCAACGAATTCTTGCCTTCTGTAAAATGATTCTTTCATCCCAGAGTGGTCCAACACTTCCACAAGCAGTCCTTGGGCAATTCTTAGCCCGTCACTTGTTAATGTGGAATTGTTGCCTCCAGCAAGGAGTCAACGGATCAACCAACGCTGAGAGGGATTTTCCATAACAAAGCTGCAGAGCAGGATGGAAGTGTCAAAGTCAGGAATTCAGAGCCACATCTGGGCTCGGCAGGAGCAGGGCAGGAGGAGCCTGGTTGTGTTTCAGACCCAAAGCGAGCTCCTGATCCTCACTTCACACACAGGACCTGGCCAGTCGAGTTAAAGGGATAACATTTCCTAGAACAGGAATACTTGCTGCAACAGCTTGGGCTCCATGGGAAAAGGAAGAAACCAAGTTTAACTCCTTTGGCACTGGATTTGTCTCTGATCCCAGTATCCCAACCCCAATCCTGGGGGTTTTAGAAAGGGGAGCCTGCACTGAGCCTCTGTCTGTCCATTCTTCTCCTGACTCCTTGTCCTTGGAATCAGAGAATCACTGAGGTTGGAAAAGCCCTCCAGGATCATGGAGCCCAAGCTGTGCCCGATGCCCACCTTGTCACCAGCACTGAGCACTGAGTGTCACGTCCAGGCCTCCCTTGGACACCTCCAGGGATGGGGACTCCAAACCTCCCTGGCACTTCCAATGCCTGACAGCCCTTTCCATGACAGAATTCTTCCTGAGGATAAAGAAGGAGGGCAGGAGGTTCTGACCTGGATGGCAGGTGGGGTGCTGAAGTGTGAGATTTGAGGAGATATACATATATATATATAT
>VZTX01000623.1:0-17708 GCA_013400915.1 Pardalotus punctatus
AAAAAACCAAACAACCCACACAAGAGAAAAGGCCCGAACACTGAGCTGTGCCTTTCACTCCCCTGTCTGGCAGCTGAGGGGCGAGCACTGTGCCTGGATAAGTTTTCCATCATTCACTCAGGTCCCACAAACCCCCCAAAACCCTCCCCAGCCAGCCCGGTGCCCCTGTCAGAGCCCCCCAAAGCCAGAGCTCATCCCCACGTGCCTCAGGTGACCCTGCCCAGCATCCCTGCAATAATGGAGTTATTCCTGTTATCCCTGGTGCTGGCTGCTGGCTGTTTGACTGACAGGTGGGCAAGGAATACACCATTTCTGCAACATGTTAGAAATGACTCTGCTTCCCCAAAGCGTCCAGAGTGAGCTGAAAGACCCAGCTCGCTGAGATTTTGTACATCACAAATCTCTGCGTGATGGTGCAATGGGTATTTAGCAAAAGGGAAAAAATGTTCAATCTGCAAAGGATTTTTCCTTAAACTTCCACAACTAAACTGAGGATGAGGGAGCTTTCCAGCAAATAACACTGAACAGAACCTTCTTGCGAGTTTCCTATGTATTTTTGGCATTTTGTTTTTAAATAAGCGCTTCAAGGGATACAGGAGAGGCTTAACAAGAAACTTGCAATCAGTCCTGGCCTCCAGAACGCGGGACACTCACAATATAAATTGAATTATACACCATGGCATGTACAGGAGACAAATTAATTTGCACAGGTTATCTGCCTTGCAGCAGCTCCCCAGATTTCCATGGCCTGTGCAACACTTGAAAGGTTTGCTCCTGCCCACCTTCTCCCTGCTCTGCATTAAGCCAGATTAATCTGTTATATAGGTCAAACTCTCTTGCAGAAAAGACCCGTATCTTTTTGTGATATATAAGGCCAGAGATGAGAACTTTTTAAAGCCCTACCAACCCCATGACAATTATTTCAATTTCACGTAAAGGTCTTTAAATAGATGAGCTTAGTAAATGATTATGAGGCACTTTCCTATTAAAAACCCTCTTTCCACAGTGAGCCAGGGCTGCTAGTGCCCATTTGAAGGAAGCACCTGAAACCTGGGCGCCATTTCCTACAGCAGCCAAACATTCCTGTTTTTCAGTATCTGAGAGATGCACAGACAAATCTGTACATGCCCTGAGTTCAGTAATGACACCAGCTTTTCCTGGGAGAGACTGAGTATTAATAACCTACTGGATAACAGTGATACCTACATTTTAATAATTTTGCATGTCAGCTGTTAAAAAGTGCTCACCGTGTCAGCAGTGTGCCCCCAGATTGCATGGACACAGCTGAGGAAAAAATGAGCTTGAGAGACTATAATTAAAACACAAAAAAGAGGACAGAAAAAAACAAAAAAAAAATCTTGATAATTTTAGCTTTCTAATCCCCCCAATAACATAATAAACGTTCAACAGTCTAACTACAAAATTCCTATTAAACAATGGTGAAAATTAGAACATTTCTGACCTTGAATCTGAAACATTAGGTTTTTTTCCATTTTGTTTCCAATTCTGAATATTCTCCTATTTGTGTTGGATTTGATGATTAATATGAACCTTATTGCTTCATATAAGTTTCAAAGGCTGCACAGCTTCTGATTTATTCCGTCTAAGGCTCACACACATTCACAGATTTTCAGATGTTTCTCATTAGGTAAGTTGTGAGCTCTCAATGGTTAAGGTGAAAGCTCTACTGACATAAGTATTTCTGAAGGAGGAAAATATTAAATCTGTCATGTATCCTGGAAGAATTCTGTCTAGATTTTCAAGAAAAATCAAATGTACAGGTGGTCTGGTTTCTGCAACACAGCTGGGCATGGGAGGGGTACAAAAGCTTTGGGTTGTGCAAAGCTACCTCAGTTTTATGTGAGAGATTCTAAATACATTAATTGGTGTGACACTGCCCAGGATAAACTGATATAAAATCTGCTGTTATCACCTGCAGCATTTTGATCATGTAAACAAACATCAAAATGAGCATAACTGGAAGAGGGGCACTGCAAAATGAACAATATTTTAAAGCCACAGTAAGGTTACTGAGTTAGAGCAATTAAAATACTTTGTTCCCTGTTCATGATGTTATTAGATTTGGACAGATACAGAGGAGGGAACAGGATCATAAAGGAACACAGATAACCCAAAGTGATGCAGTAAATCACCACAACCACAAAATTCAAGATCTGAAACTGGTAGGCATATAGGGGAATATAAATTAGGACAGTGCTAAGCAGTAAAAGCATTTGTGAGTTGATAGGGAATGAACATTTAAATAAAAACATTTCCTGGCCTGCTCAGCCATAGCAATGCTCTTTAGTTTGCATTCTTTGTAATTTAGCTGCTTGACAACTTCATTCAACCTTCAGCAGCAAACAGAGGCATTGATTATCTCTGAACATCCTAATGACTGGAGAGTGCCACACAAACCATAAAAGCAGAGTTTCTGGTTACAAGTGAAATTATAGTTTGCCCTACAAGATTGCACAATAAATCAGAGAACAAATCAGCCAGCACAGGGCTCTGGGGTCACTGAAGTGATGTTGACACATTACAATAATGAGAACTTGAAACACCTCATGCCCTATTGATTTTTAAGCTGAATCATTGCCACTGCAGGAGATTACGAGAGTGTGTACTGGAATCATGGCCCACGTGGGAGATGCTGATGAAAAACACAAACAATTGCACCAAAATAGCTCTTTACCTGTATCTGTCACGATGCAGGACCCTTCTCCCTTGCCCCCTCCCCAAGGTCTCAGACTACACTTCAATCAACATTTAACTGCTTAACTGTCTCACTTAAAACAACTTTGTGTTTTCTTCCTTACCTCCATTAATTATGTAGATCCATAATGCAGACTTGAAGTGACACTTTAAAACATCTCACAGAAATATTAGAAAACCTAGACTACGAGAAATGCTTTTTAATGTTCCGAGCAGCTTTCCTGCTTTCACTCGACAGCAAATTATTCTGTGCTATAAAAATAATCCAAATAATCACCAGCTTATTTTCCACGCACAGTGGAGAATACAATAGGTGAACACCAAAAGCCTTGCCACCAGCTAAAGAACAAAAATAACGCTTTTTTTTCTCCTTCCACTTCCACTTGATAGCACTGAGAACCAACAGGCTGTCAGAGGGGTGACCAGTGACAGGAGATGATTACAGCCCTGTCACGACAAAAGGAGCAGTTCTAATTTGCACTGCAGCCAATTACTTTAGGAACACATCATTTTGCTTAAGGGGAGAAAATAATACCTCTATTATCCCTTCCAGCCAGGAGGTCTCTTGCTATGCCACAGAGGTGCAAGAAAAGAGAGGAACTATTTAACTAGAGCCCCCACAGTAAATAAACTTTGAAATTTGTGGCTTATTCTGGGCAATAAGTACTTTTTAAGCACTGCAGTGGTGTTCTTAATGAAGCCTGACTGTTCATCAGTTGTCAAGACAGAAAAAAGAAAGGGCTAACTTGGACTAAGTGAAGGAATCGCTCTCTGAAGAACCAGGGAACCTATGGCAAAGAGAGGAAACTTTCACCTCTCCATGCACTTCCCAGGGAAAGGGATTACACAGTTAAATATATCCTAAGGATTAGCTCCTGTTAGGCTCCTCAGAGATAGGTTTTTAATCAGTAGCTCTGTACTTGGCATTTACTTCTTTAGGGAGGGGGGAAATTGTCAAATTATTTCTGTTCTTCCATTTGAAATTCAGTGCCATCAGCAAGGCTCCAAAGAAAGAGGGAACAGAAGGGCACGGAATCTCAATTTATGGTAGAGCACCATCCTTACAAGTTCCTCTCTGTTTTTAAGGTGCTTATCCTCAGCCCAGCTTTCAGACAGTGGTGATTCCTAACCTTAGGAACAATGTGGATTCAGACAAAAGGGAAGCAGCAGCAACAGGCAGGTTTGTAAGGGAACACAGGTATTAGTGTAGATGTGTGGGGATGCAGTTGTGGACACACACACACATCCCCTCAGCCTCTCTGCCCCCACCACAGCAGCTGCAGTTATCTGTTCTTGCCTTCCCTCTCCCCTTCTGCCAGCAGGTACCACCATTGTGCCTTCTGTCCATGCCCAAACCTCGTTCCCCAGCCTGGTAACTCAACTCACACCGGCCCATCCCCACCAGCAAACGAGAACCCACCAGCTGGGCCAAGTGCCCCAAAGCGTTTTTAGAGGGGAAAACCATCCCCAACAGGACCTCCCCTGCAGTCTGGGGGCCGGCAGGCTGGGTTAATAACCAGCAGAGAAACTGCAGCACAGCACGAGCTACCTGCCAGAAAACCAGCCTTTTCCAGGAGCAAAATTCCATCTCTCCCCTCGAACGATACAGTGGATTTTTGACCACTGGGAAATGCTGCTAACAGAAAATCCAGTGAAGGAGATGCTTGGTGTTTACAGAGAAAGAACAAACAGCAGTGAGTACAACAACAAATATGAGTGCCTGGAAGACAAGCTGGAGGAGTTTGTAACAGTTTAAAGAGAGAGTGCACAGAACAGGAGGAACCCCACATTAATTACCACGAGCGGCTTTGGCTCAACCCTGGCTCTCAGGACAACATGAACTTCCACAAAGAGAAGCAAATCCCACTCAGGTCATTGGCAAAATCTGTTAGAACTGCAAGTTTCTCATATTTTACTGGTTTTACTGGTCTTTTCTGTAGATTAAATATTATATTCAGCATTCTCCTTGTAGTCCTCTAACATCTACAGAATCGGTATCAGCAAATGTAAAAAATCCCTAAGTTCATTTTGCTAATATCAATCTTAATTAATGGCATGGCAGATTTCATCAGACAATAATTTTCACCTCATTTGATGCTGGGCAGCATTAGCATACAACCATATCACCATTTACCATTTTTCATCAAAATAAAAGTCAAATAAGGGGGAATAGTCTATTGAGTAAGAAAAGCCAATTTATCAATACTAAAAAATAGCCTTAGGAATTTTTACCATGTAGGTAGCATATAAATATATGGACAATTAAAATGGCTACAAACACATTATTAACATTCATATTTTGAGAGAAATACAATGGCAAAGAGACTGAATTTTGACAAATAAACAATGTCAGCACAAAAACCACTGCAATTTTTCTCCATTCTGTCAGTGAGTGAAGGTCTCAGCTGCATCTTTATCCTTTGTAAACCTTATTTACAACAAGTCAGGACCCCCTGGCAGAGCTCTACCATCACTGGCACGTGATACCATACCAGGAACTTTTCCTGTAATTTGCAATAACAACACACCTGGTTCAGCTGCACAGAGTTTAGTCAGAATGAAAATTAGAATGAAAATTGTAGAAGAGGGTCCAAGAGAACATCCATGGTAATGACAGAAGATTAAGATGGTTAAAAGACTCCAAGATTCTCATACAAAACCCAGAGAAATAACACTAAGGCTGCCTATTTTTTTAAAAGAAATAAAAAGCAGACTCAAAAGAAACACCAAGAGCTGGCACAGAGAATTAGAAAATTCAGTTCTCAGGAAAAAGGACATGGGAATAGGTGATGACAATAGAAAAGCAGAAGGACATCTCCCCTCCCACAAATTCTACCTGTCAGAACCCTTTTTAAACACCACATAATTGCAAGGCTCATTGTCAAAGATGTGTTGCCAAACCTGAATACCCAAGGAAATGTAAGGAGTGTTCAAAGGGGAACTAAATCTTTATACCCTGATGACTGAAACCTGTTGCCTTGAGGATCAAACTCATCCCTTTGGCATTAAAAATCAAGGTGAAGCTGTTCCCAGTGCCCTGCTCTGCCAAAAGTAAAATAGATATGAAATAAGCTCAGGTCTGAGCAAGTCACTCTATTTCTCTCTACCTGGCTCTTTGTCTTCATTTCGAGGGTAAGGCTGAAGGTCTTGGAGACACTTCTTTTTGACTGTTTTGTTAAAAAATGGAGGAGTTTTTTTAACTCTTCCCATCTCAGTACTGAAGCAGGGCTGGGGTTTTCCTCTTTGCCACACGATGTCAGTGTTGCCAAGTAAAAATTGGAAATTTGCATATTTATCGGGACTCAAATAAAAGTTCAGACATTTTGCTCCTTTAAGGCTATCACGGGACAACTTAACAGAGCTGAAAGATGCCCCAGTGCAATCTGTTCTAAACTTCTAGACTGCCTGGCAAAAAATGAAAAGATGTGAACATCGTGAGTCAATGAATAATGACAGAAGTGTCAACATCAGGATCCTTCTGGTGTTTGTTATCTCGAGGGAATGTTGCCACTGTAATTGTGTAATCCTGTCTCTAGATCTTATTGTCTTCAACTTGTGAAGGCTGATGAAAATTAATCCATGTTCTGTTTTCTTCAGGAGACAAACAGATTATTGGAGTAAAATCTAAAACTCATCAGAAGGTGATCAACCCCTGGTTCCCACATCACTGGGGAATGCTGTCAGTTCAAACAGAGTAATTGGCCCCTCCAGCTGTGCCAGAGAATGGGATTTCATACCTGCATGGGGCAGGGAATTGTGCCATAACCTGCTCCCTAACCCTTCAGCACACAGCTCTTTTGGAGCTATCATTTTAAAACATAAAAATACGCTTCCTAGAAAATTCATAGTGCTGCTAAGGCACAATCGAATTCAATCTCTGCTCTCAGTCACCCAAACCTGGAGAGAAAATGGAGACCTGAAAATAACAGGATCACTGTAAAATATATCCTTTATACCTTATAACTAAAAATCCAACCGTATAGATTTTTTAGAACCAGATCTTTCTTGTTGCAATGCCACTGACAAAAGATTCAAAGTAACTTTTCTTGAACACTTGCTTTCTTTTTCATGTCTCAGTACCATTTTTCCCCCTATAATCCCTTTGTATCTCTTACTAGCCCACACTGTGTCCCACATTTGGGCTACGACAGGTTAAAAGTCACACTATGTCACCTTCTGACTTCAAACACTGCGTTGTGATTCATTCTTCTGTGCAGCCACGAATAAAAATCCTTCCCAAATGGGGGATGGGGAGAAGGCACTGGGAAAGTTCAGCTCCTGCGTGTGTTTGAGGCTGTTTAATTTGCACTAAAAAGCCCAGCAGATGTATGAAACACCGCCTGAGGTCTAATGTATACACTGATGTACCCAGACAGAAGCTTAAAACTGCAAGAAACAAGAGCAGGAACGTGAAAAACTACAAAAGGTGCAGGCAAACACTGTTTTCCTCGGTATATCTGTCTCCCTCACCATCTGTATTGACAGACTTTTATTTTTTGTCACTTCTACACAAAAAGAAATTAGAAAAGCAATGGTAATGGTAAATATTGAAGATGATGGCCGTGTTTTTTTCAAATCCCTTGCCCGCTTGTTACAAGATACTGCTGTGCTTCTCGTGTCTTTCTTGTTAACATCTCGTGGAGAGCTTCCATGAACATACGTTTGTTCTCGTTCCCAGCACTTTGTTCTGTCACTGTGACAGATGGCTTTACACTGAAGCATATGAAAATATTAAATTCTTTATCAACCTGTTGGAGTCTGAAATGCCTGTAAGTAATAAGTGTCTTGGCAGCTCTTTCTTTAATACAGATATTACAGAATGCTATTTAATGCCTCCGTATCAGTTTTCTATTTGCTACAGTCTATCTAAAACTGCAGTTTTCTATGAACGTGATTAATAGCACTGTTTCATTCAAAATACTATCATTTCTAAGCAGAATATTAAGTTTTACTATTTGTTTATCCAGAAGTTGTTGAAAATAATTTTAAAAATCACAGCTAAACACAACAGGTCTTGTGTTGTACCAAGAGGAGTGAGGAGGATGCTGGGACTTTGTTCCCTACTGTTCCTTCCCTGTCTCAGCACAGCAATCGATGAGCACTGTCTTCAAGATCTGAAGATCTCTAACACAATATTCTGTCCTGTGCCCAACAATAGCTGTTGGCTCTAGTAACTAGTGAAAAAAAAAACACAAAAAAACCCAAAACAAACACACATTGTGAAAAGAGGGTGTGTAGGACACTTATCCTTCTCACAATGCTCACACAGAATCAAGCAACCTCAATTTCACTTGGTAAACTAAAATTTCCAAGACAAGGACCACTGGTTAAGAACACCCTTGTAATTTCTATTATCTCCTCAGCTGGAGCTTTTTTTGACAGGGGTTGCTGGTTCCTATACAGAATGGGTACAATATTACATAAAAAACAGCACAACAGAGCCCCTCTGGCCCCAAGGCAGCCTTACACTTCTCAAATAGTAAAAAAAAAAAGTCTCAACTATTCTAATATGTTCTGTGTAATCAGCTTTTTATTAAAAAACCTTAATGTTATCTTATTAATAGAAGGTGGCAAAGTCTGCACAGTTCTCACATGAAAAAAAGTGCTTTCTATTAATAAAGCAAAAATATATCCAAAATATCTGTATTTTAAATTCTAAAGGCAATATTACAGGAATGAGGGGAGCTGTGGTGTGTAACAGAGATGTTGTAAGAGGTTATACAGAACCAAATCTTCAAATGCACCAATCCTATTATATTATATTATATCTATTATACCTGTCTTGTCTCTTACTGAGAGGATTATTCAGAACTTCCACACAGACCAAGGATTTCCTCAGAAGTGGCCAACTCTCCCCAGCAAGCCCAGTGGGCGATGAGACCCCCAGAGGGGATCACACCCCTTCCTGCCCTGCTCCTCAAAAAACACACCTGGCCAAAGGGAGAGCCAAGGTTTGAGCAGAAGCTTTACAAAGTCCAGTATTTTCCAGGCTCTGTTCCTAGGAAACACGTACAGTGCTGGTTCACTGCTCACCTCACCGAGGGGCAGCAGCAGGAGGTGTGAACTTGGGTTAAAAAAATCATCCTGGTAACAACATGGGAAATCCACCTGCTGAATGTTTGGTATTTGAGAAAGATTTTCTAGTTTAGAGAAACGCAGCAATGGGAATGAGTTCTGTCAGTTATAAATCAATTCTGTAGAACATCTTTACATACACAGCTGCATTTTTCTGGCATTTGCTTCCCAAACCTTTTCTAAAAGCCTCCAGTGACAAAAATCCCATAATCTTCCTAACTCATCTAATTAAACATTAAGTCTTCTTACTATCAGGAAGCCTTTCTAATGCCCAATCCAAACCTTCCTTTGTGTAATTTAAACCCACAGCTTCCCATCCTACTCACTACAGCCACGGAGAACATGTCAGTGCTGTTACATCCAATTACGTGTCAGAATTTGTTTCTTTAAGCAGAAATGCAGTCTCGTGTCTGCAGGATTGAAAGATCAAATGAAACATCTGTTACTAACTCAAGTTAGACCCAGGCACTTTCTCCAACATTCAGGAAAATGAAAAGGAAATTTCTCAGTGGGGAAAAATGAGGACAATTCCTTTTACAATGCCAAAATGAAACATGTCAAAGTCACGGTGCTGTCTGGCTCTTTTCTTCCATGTTTCCAGTTTTCTCAAAACACAAGTAAAATTTGAAAATTCATTAAAATAACTAAGAAGGATTGGTAGATACCTAACCCTCCTCCCTACATCCAGTGAAATAGCTGCTTGAAAAAAAACCTGCTTGGATGCAGATAGAATTTTGCAATCCATCTTGCTTCACAGACACAAAGATTTGGGGGAATAAACCCATACATCCTGCATGCCATTCTTACAGATAATTCCCCCTAAGAATCTCAGCTCCCTCATCCATCTTTGTCTCCTATCTTAACGGGCAGAACGCCCTTGGCTCCTCCAGTGGTGCTAAAACCTGGAGGGAATCAGAGAGTCCAGTGCCCCTCACTCCTGAGCGGGCACAAGATGATCTACCTGAGTCATACACTCGAGTTCATGATTAGCTGGGGTTTGCAGCCTGCACTTCTCCTTCTGTTCCCCAGCCAAAGTCAAGCTGTGCACCAGCCAGTGACTCACACCCCATTATTTTATAATATTAGTCATTTAGCTGCTAATTACCCAAAAAAAAAAAAAAGGGTTTACCACAAGTTTATGGAATAGATTTGCATCGTTTTCCATAGATGCAAATATATTTCAAAACTGGAGAAGCATTTTCCTTTTGTTCCTGCTGGGGGCTGAAATAACCCATTGCTTCTAGATCCACCCCCCTGACAGATAACACAGGATCCTGGGATGGCACAGGCTGGAAGGAGCTTATCCATGGACAGCACTTCAGAAATCCCTGGATAAACCCCCAGGAGCACGGAGCGGGGGCAGAGTTTGAGGCTTCACCTCCCAGCCCTTCATCCAACACTCATCTCCCGAATCCTTCCCCTGCATTTCCTCTCTCCCCACCTGCCCTGTGAGGTTAAACTGACGGGACAGATGGACAGAGCAAATAATTCAGAGAAATTCACCCCAAGAAAAGATGTGAGCCAAGAGCAGGCAGAGATAATCAAGTCTGGAATGTACCAGCAGAAGTTTATAGCTTTTATCTTCTTACGAGACGGATGATCACACACACACATCCACATATCCACACTTCTATAAATCTGAGATAGAAATAAAACTTTCCAGCAGACTTTGGCAAAATAAAAGAACTCATAAGTTCTGTTGCAAAGAAGCCCAACAGCCAGCTTAGAAATCTCAAGTCATAGCCCCAAATGTCTAAAAATATCCTACAATAATCATTTTATAATTCTGATTTTATTATAAATCATGGCCAATATTTGTCTTGCAATCATGAGTTAAACTATTTGAATGCAATGTTTTTATTTAAATGCAAAATGTTCAAAAAGCATGTCTCAGATGAAAAAAAAAAAGTATTTCCAATCTAAATGATAACTAGAAAAGGTTGAACCAAAATACAGAAATTAAAATGCACGGGACAGAAAGCTGAGGTCTGAACCAGAATCTTTACCATAAAAGACTGGCACAAGGAGCAGGGAAATCTTTTTTTTTCTTCGGGTCCCCTGAGAATGTGAAACACTGAGGTTATCTGCAGCATGGGAAATTTTCATTTGTCCAGCAAAAAAATACTTTTCAAGACAGTAGAGACAGTGAAAAAAATCTTTTTCAAGACAGGGCTGCTAAGCACTGGAAGAGGAAGTGCAGGGAGGTGAGGGACTTTCCCTTCCTGCAGGCTGGCCAAGATTAACAGGAGGTCAATCATCAGTGACACTTGCAAAGGTGCTCCTTGCAGGGAGCAGGGCTGCACTGCATGCAGGCAAGAGGCTCCTCTGCATCACTGCTTTTGAAAATCCATACCAATATTCAGAAAGAAGCCTTTAAATTGGAAAAAAAATAGAAATTGTACATGGAAAAAAATTAGACATTTTTATAATTTTCTTGCAAGCTGGGATAAAAAGATTTTTTCCCATAAGTGCCTCACTTTAACACCAGGATGGACTTTTGTTCCGTGCTTGCTCAGCTACTTGAGGGCAAAAATGAATTAAGGCAGAACTATTGCCCTGCCTCCCCTCTGCAGAGCTCTGAAACATAATAATTCATCAGAACACTCACATACAGGCTTGATGCTTCTACTAATTAGAAGAAATAGCAATATACAAACAGACAGGCCTTAGCTTTACTCCCTTTCCCACTGTTTGGTAGCTCACGGCTGCTGCAGGAAGAGCTCACAACGGCTGTGCAGCACCGCTGGCTGCAGTTTTCTTTTTCAAAGTTTGCTTCTTTAGTTCCAGCAAGCCTTGACCAATGCAGTTTCTCCTCCTGCAGGACACGCAAGGATTGCACAGGAGCTCAGTCCCTGCAGCTCCCGCCTCTCCCAAAGGTACCAGCATCCCCTGGAGCTCTCTGTGAAGCCTCATTTCACTGATAATTCACAGCCTGTGACACATCTCACAGCTGAGCTCGCCTCTGACCCAGTGTTCCAGTTCCAAAGAGCATCCTGAGATCACTGTATTCAGAAGGGGAGCACTCAGTGAGCCACAGCCACTACAGGGAGCTGGTAAAATGCTCTGTTCTGGAGATAAAAATTGGGCAAACACAAGTTCTGCTAAGCTGTTACATGACTCTGCTCGATTTGATTTACCAGTTCTCATAAAATCATAGAAACTTGTTTAAGAGAACACGACATCTTGAAAATATAACTGGAAGTAAAGAAAATATATTAAAATGTCTAATGCCATTCTTAATACGACCCTTTAGTAAATATTGCTTCCTGTTGTGGCTCAGAGAAAGAGCTAGGATAAGAAAAAGGCTCAAGCTTTCAAATCTGTGAAAGTCAAAATGAAATTAAGTTGCTTCCCACAGCCTCTCTGTTGGTAGAAAGTTCAGTCTGCCATGACTGGATTTTTGATTCTGCTGGCACTGGGAAAGCCTCACAACTAGAATGAAATGCCATTTGAAATGAGATCTGGTTCGGAGATGATTTTGCTCCCTGGCACAGCAGTGGTATCCTGCTTTTCCTGCTAACTGTGAAGATTAGTGCAGGATTACAGCCTCATGTGGCGCTGGCTTAACTGGCAAGGTGGAAAAGCAGGATTTCCCACCACTGTTCATCAGACAGACCTCATCAATAAATACTTGTTTTGAAAATGACAGAAGTGTTCAAATGAAAACATGAGATGATATTCTTTTTCTTTAGTCTTACAAAATACTCCACGAAAAAAGAAAATTATGGTTTGTGATTACTCTGTGTCACAGCCAAATATCAAACTTCCCCTGCAAGCACAGGTGGCAGCAGATATATTCTTCTATAAACTGCATTTCTTGCTCTTGCACACACCCCTTGTTGCTGCCATACAGAGAAAGGCTGGGCCATGAAAAGCCAGAGGTGCCCTGGTGTCCCCAGGGTCACAACCCCAAGGACACGGCCTGACAGACATAGAAGGGGGAACACTTGATGCTGTCATGGAAACATAAAAATCACATGGATTTTTGGTAATCCCACGTGGAAACATAAAAATCACATGGATTTTTAGTAGTCCCACGTGGAAACATAAAAATGACATGGATTTTTGGTAATCCCACGTGGAAACATAAAAATGACATGGATTTTTGGTAATCCCACGTGGAAACATAAAAATGACATGGATTTTTGGTAATCCCACATGGAAACATAAAAATGACATGGATTTTTAGTAATCCCACGTGGAAACATAAAAATGACATGGCTCTTTGGTAAACTCCCTGCACAGTACAGGAGAGAACCAGGGTGTTCCTGCAGGACCTGATCTAAATTTCCTGGTTTTAGAAGATTTGCTCCGCTGTGGCAGCAGTTCCCCAAAGACTCTGAGGCTCACCCTAAATTCACACCGTGATGGTGTTTTTGTTCAGAGCACCAGGTAACAGTGCAAGCTCCCAGGGCCACGTGTGCCTCTCACCTGCCTTGGCTCAAAGAGGTTTTTACAGCTAAAGAAGCCATTGGATTCAGGTTAATTAGCAGTCAGAAACAAGCCCTCATCTAAGCTACAACTCATTTATCTGGAACAACGATCAAACATCATTCCTGGATTACTATTAGTCATGGAATCAGAAAGGTCAACTTCAACAAGGAAAACATTTAAGTTAAAAAACCTGCCCAGAGAGCAGCCCAGCCCCAGCAGAACAATTCCCACAGGCACAGGGTGGGAGGTTGTTCTGGCCTTTTCCATCACGCTCCACCACAGCAGCGAACAAATCATCTCTGCTAAAGCTCTGATCCAGTTCAGCTTGGTCCATCAGTCATTAATGCCATGATTTACATCTCGTTATGTCTCTCCCCGGCTAAATTTGCAGTAAGTACCAGATAGGAAACCTCTTTAAATTTCTGAACAACAAATACATAAAATAGAAGTTTAAAAAAAAAACAAAACCAAAATGGATCCTCCGGTCTTCCACATAGGATTTCTAATCATCATTAGCAAAGCCTTATAGTTAATACATATTAAATATTGATTAAAAGATACTCTTGTATTGATTTCTAAATATTTAAGCCGTTTGTTTTTAATTATCTCTAGCAAAATGCAGGTAATTCATGAGTAGCTGCCAAATTCTGGATATCCTAAACAGAAGAAAACAACAGTGTTTCCTCCTCTTGAAAATACAAACACTAAAATAAAGACTGTAGGTGCAAATGTAAAGGAAGAGGATTTTCAAGAGTTTTTGGGGTATGGAGGTACACCTTGTTTTTGTGAACACCTGACAGAAAAGAACATTTTGAAGTTTTTATGTCTCCAAAAAAAATACTGGAAGGATATTAAGTCAAGGCAGTAAAACTGGGCGTTTTGTCATGTTTAATTGCTTGGATTCATAACCTAGTTTTGCTGAATCGGGATGTTAGTGCTGACTCAAGCAGTTTCTCCATTTTAATACTTCAGAAGAAGTTTGTGCGTCTCCATGTCTGTGAAACGAAAGCGTTTTTTGAAATATTCCTGACCATCAGTGAAATTTCACTCTGCAGAAGCCTCATTGCTGTGCATGAAATCTGTAATTAACTACAGAACAAAACAAACCCTAAAAAAATAGTCTCTGATTGCAGCCTGGTGAAGGAAGCCATACTGTGCTTCATTTTCAAAGACAATGAAGGGAAAGCAGAGCCTCTGCAACTGAGCAGGGGTAAGGGAAATGAAAAGCACGACAGGCACGAGGAAGACAAGGAGAGAGCAGAAATGTTTGCCCTCAATTCCAATCCCCCAAGCAAAGACGTTCTCAGGCTGTCCAAACTGAAGCTCAGGGAAGGTAAAAGTGGTGAGTGCACAAAGCCACCCAAGACAGCAGCTTTGCCACGTTCCTGAACATCTCCACTTGATACCTTCAAAATAAAATAAAAATTAAATAAAATGGAAAAGACTTATCCCTCCAGACAGAGAACTCCACGGCTGACACAACAAATTTAGAAGGAAATACCACCAGAAGAGAGTTTTGGCAGTGACACATTTATTTCTTTTCACTGTCTGGTATCTCACCCAAATGCAATCCCACAGCATTTGAATTTTAAATAAAATGTATTTATGACCACCCTTTTAAAGGACAGGCCTGCACTTCTCTCCCATCTGGTAATTCTGGACTGAAGGCCCTTCTGGTGTTCAAAAAGGCATCCCTGGGCACAGCCAGCAGCTGTAGGGCAGGATATTCCCTGAATTCCTCATCTCCTCACAGCTGTTTGTGAGAATTATTCCTTTATAACACATTCCAAAGCAGCACTAAAGGCAGAGAACTCTTCCAAGCTGATTTTCACCTAAATTGAAAATATATCTATTTATGGCACAATAATAGTTTTGAAACTTTGTCTTCACTTAAAGTAAATACAATTCAAAAGTTATGCTTAGTTCCTAGGAGAGCCTGTAACTTATGTCCCAATCTTGAAATATGCATAAACCCCCCAAACCCTGAAAAACTGCCTGAAATGATCAAGGCCCTCTGAAGGCTTTGTTCCCATCTCTAAATTCTAGAAAGGTGCTATCCTGTGGCACAATCATTCTAACCAAAACCCCAAAATCCCTATCCCTGAGTCAACTGAAAGCTTGACTTTAGTAGCTTGATTTTTACTAAGGAATTAAAAATAACTCTTTCTTATCACATTGTTTGCTTAAATTAAAATACGAAGTAAACTTCAGACAAGATGGTTTCCATAGTCAAAATTCCCTACCCATTTTTTCACCCAGTTTACTTTGCATGATACTTTTTCACTATTACCGCCACAATAACTTAAAAGCATGAGATAGCCACATTTCTCTCCCTTCTCCTTTTTAATTTGATGCTTCATTTACCATTTCTAACATATTTATCTTAATAGAATTAATTAAAATTTAATAGCAATATTTTTCCTTACAGAAGACGAAGCCCAAACTTCCAATCTAATTCTTGAGAACATTTTTCTAGACCTTTTCTAGCATTTCAAATACCACAAGACTGATCACTTGAAAAATCAATTATTACTTGTTCCTGGAAACGTTTTGTGGTTTATGAGCAAAACTGAGATCCAAAGTGAAAATTTTACTAAAAAAAAATAGATTTGAACAATTCCATGATAATGATGCCGCTGAAGGAACTGGTTTGAAGGAAGACTGAGTGTAACACCTTGTCAGATAAATAAAGTTGCTTCATCCCTCTATTGTTGAGTTACTCTGATTTCAAATATTTACTCAAGCAGGAGCAGGTGAGAATACAAAGCTCAGATTTTCTACAGCTGTGCTCTAAGGAACTGTGCTGCACTTCCTGAGATATTGGGGTGTTGGATGTTGAGAGACACTGATTACATGGAATTCCTGCCCACATCTTCCAGGGCAGGCCATGGGAAGGGGAGCTGCTCTTGTGTGCTCACAGCATCTCCAACACCAAGAACTGACTGCTTAAGAAGGAAAACTCCACAGGGGATAATCAAATCCCTCTCAGATCCATAGATCTAAAAGAAGTAAAGCTGATGATTGGCAGACACTACCCAGGCACTCGCAGAGAAGCCCCTGCAAAGGATAAAACCCCCAAGTCCACTCTTTTTTCATTAAATGACTCAAATCTGAAAGCAGTAATTCCACCCAGCACCACTGCTCTTGCTGTAGACAAGGGAGCACTGTTCACTGAGCAGCAGCTTTGCTCACTGCTCAACCTTACTGCACGTTCAAAAAACAGATCAACAACACCAACGTTAAATGGCCAGGAAAAAGCTACAATCTACGGTCAGAACATCAAGATGTTCAAACTTTATACAAGTCTGTTGCTTCATTTTAGAAATGCATATGGAACCAATGTACTGCATGCAAGCTAATTTTTCTAAATATTTCATAAGCAAAAAAAAATTGCAAACTTTCTATTTAACGCTTACAAAAATCCTAATTACTTCTGTGTTGAAGCCAAATTCCTTATCACTACAGAAGTGAGAAAGACTGTTTTGGAACTTACTGAATTCCAGAGTATCCATAAAAATAAAATATCTGAGGTGGAATTTAACATACAGTCCTGGAAGCAGTGGGATTTTACGGTGTCTGAGCTGCAGAGCCCAGCACGCCACTACTGGGCTGTGCCAGAGTCTCCTCCATGTGACAGCAAGACTTTTAAAAATATGACACCCCTGTTAAGAGTCTGCAAGAGATTCCTTTTTTTTAAAAAAAAGCTTGAGAAATCCACCTTCCCCACTCCCCTCAACATTTTTTGCACATTTTGAAGTGTGTGGGTTTTTTAAAGGAAGAAAATTGCTAAAGTCATTCAAAGTATTTAAATTACTTCGCAATTATATCCAGCTGGCAACTTATAGGCGTTTTTAAACCCCAGTCTTTTATACACTGTTCCTGCTTCTTTCAGTGCAAACACATATAAATGGATTGTTAGCCAAAATTACCTGTATGTTTAAACTGTACGTATTAACAAACTGCTGCTGCTGTTATATCCCATGCATTTTAACAAGTGCAGTAATAAAGCCTTCAAATACTCATAAATGGTGTTTTCTACGATCAGTATATTGTGCTGGTGACACACAGGGACCCGAAAGTTTAACAGGCAATGGGGCAGGTCAGGAATCCTGCAAACTGCCTGCTGAAAGGCAATAATCCACCTGACAAAACCCCTCCTAATGAGACTGCTGCTATATTTCATAGAAATGCAGTACATATTCCACCCACAGAAGATGAAGTTCATGTAAACTTCAGCCAGACACGGAGGGAGGATGGATAATCCCCCCGCGCCCCTTTGCTGTGGGCATCTGGCCGAGGAGCGCTCATACACACACACACACGAGCACACCGAGCCGGGATGCACGCAGGGCACAGAGCGGCAGCTGCTCGGTTTGTGCAGCGCACACCTGGGATCGGAGCCCGGAGCTTCCATCCCGGACCGGGCCGGGCCGGGCAGGGCAGGGCAGGGCAGGGCATCCATCCCACCAGCCCGGAGCCCGCTC
>VZTX01000626.1:0-47881 GCA_013400915.1 Pardalotus punctatus
ACAGAAAAGCAAACCATAAGTGAGTATTTATCAATAACTGAAAACTGTGCTAAACACACATTTGAGGTATGCTTAGTCATTCATTTAGCAGGGCCAGCCTTTGCTTTCCTTTAATCCTCAAACTTTGTAAAGGAACATAGAAATCAATTCCATCTGTGACTTTCCAGGAAGCAAACAAAATGTTTATTTGCATCTATCTAAACATGATCTGTATTTCTTAATAGATAGGAGAGTAACCTGTATAGGTGGGAATTGGACAGTACAAAGTTATTGGAAAAAGTATGGGGAGTGCCAATTTCTTTCTGTATCCACTTCTGGTAATTGTAAGTGATGCCTTGGTAAATGCAATGTGAATTGACATCTGTTGGGAAGAAGAGTGAAAGGAAATTAAACTTATTTCCCTCCATAGGAATTGAAACAATACAGTTTGTAAACAGGTGCTTGTTTCAAACGTATATTTTAATGAACCCACGTAAAAGAAACACTAAATCATTGTTACTTGTAAGAGTTAGGTGTTAAGGGACCATGCACAGTGAGGCTTGCTTTAAACAAATATATGTGATTCAGAAGTGGAACAAATACATAGGTTTCAGACTGGGTATTGACACACTTTATCATGTTTCTCAGATTTGCTGTTTTGTATGCCTACCCACAGCTTGCAGAAGAGGCTGGTGTTCTAAATTAGTTGTAAAATCCTGCACTTTCTTCATTTAACTTTATACTTAATTGCACAATAATTCAATTAGTTCATATTATGTACTACTGTTTGTTTTGTGCTAATATACAGAAATGTTCAGGATGTTACATTCTACTTGGGTTGTTAGTAACATTTTAGATTAAAACTGAAATTACTTAGAGAAATATTTATTATAATTATTGGTTCTGTTTCACTAGCTGTGGCTCATTTACTTTGGATGGTGAAGCTGTGTAAATTGTCATGAACTCCTGAAACATCAGCTCTGAAGCACTTCATTCAACAAGCACTACATACATCTGCCATCACAAAACTTAATATATATCCACATAAGCCTAGTATACACATCATTATGAGGTCCTTACGAAGATTGGGAACAGGCTTTTACAGATAAATGGAATCATTACTTTCTCAACAGCATGGTCTCATTTTTATTTGAATATAAAAAACATTTAAAATTTGATTTCTTGGCAGTACTCATTTCAAATTTTAGCAAAAATGTGATAATCTTAATGAATTAAGATTAAGGTGTGATAGCAATATCACTATGTTTTACAGCTATGGAGCAGTCTCTGAGAATCTATTTGCATAGGCTGTGCTCAACAAAAGCAGCAGGTACCATTCAGAATATTAGATTTACCATCTATTTATTTAAACAGAAAGCTAATAGGTAATTTTAAATATCAAAGAGTGGTAATGAGATGGTAAGGAAAGAAGCTGGAGTTAGGGTATTATAAGGATAAAAATGCCCATGACCATTTTTTTTCAATGAAAAAACCCCACAAAACATTATAATTAAATAATGAAGAAGTATTTTACTGTAGATTTCATTATCTTTCACTGTACCTTAAAGAATGTCACAAATTTATCATAGAGCAGCCAAAAGGGAAAAATATCACACCTTCCTTCATCATGGGTCTTATTACTACAGAATACTTCAAAATGCTTCTCTCTGAGTAAATATTTATAGACTTTTAAAGCCTTGTTACAAATTAAGTCAACGTCTCTACATGGAACTATTGCTGGTGATGCCCATTCCAAAGAAATTAACCAGATCTCACAGAACATTAAGTATAGTAGAAAAGAATATGGAATGAAATTGTACTGCACGTACTTTGGTCCTTGAAAATTTTTTACTTCTTCCATAATATTCTCACATTAGAAGATTGAGGCTTTTTGGGAAAAGAGCAGATAAGTGAGGTCTAGAGTAGAAACAAAAGCTTGACACTTTAGATTTGGAGTTGAAATTAAATCAAAGCAAGTAACTATATTAAATGAGAAACATTTTTAATGAAGAAGTAATATTTGGATAAACAAACAGTGGCTTTCCTATAGTCATATTATTTGCTATTTTTTTCTTTTATTTCTCTCCATAAAATGCCTTCCAAGAACAAATAATGTGCCCTATGACTGTTTAACATTAATCCAGTCAAAGTCACTTGGTTATCAGCATCTGATGTGAGTAACCTTTTATGCCAAAAGACACTGGGAATGGATTTAATATTTAATGACAGTTGACAGCAAAAGCTAAAATTATGTGCTGGATATACAACCTGGTAGATTATATTCCCTTTACTTGTGGATGTAGCATCTGATAATGTAACTTATCACCATGCCAGCCCTACTTTTGACATACACGTGACTCCTCAATGTGGCATTTCAGATCTGACACAGAGTATTCCATGCAAAGACAAAATAATTTATATCTTAATAAAAATGCAGACAAAAATCACTATTTTGATGAAACACTCATTTCTGAAAATTGGTAAGGTCCTTCATATAATCTGAATATTAGCTTAAAAATCAAGTTGGATCAGGAGTTCTTTCTTAAGTAAGTGTCTTGGTCATCCCACCTATTTTGTGTGGGTGGTGTCATGGAGTGCTGCTGATGTGTGGATGTTGGAGTCCTTTTAACTAAACTGGAGGAGTTAATTTTATTCACTCCAACTGTTCGACTCCAACTCCATCAATATAGATGACCACTTCTGAAGCCTGAAGTCTGCATTATTGCTTACAAATGTAGAATTAGCCTTGGTTTTTTTGTTGGGTTTTTTTTGTGTGTTTTTGTTTGTTTGTTTGTTTGTTTGTATCTTTGTTTGTTTGTTTGCTTTTTGTTTATTTTTTGTTTTCATTTTGTTTTGGTTGGTTTGTTGATTGGTTGGTTTGGTTTGGTTTTTTTGTTTTTTTTTTAAAAATATAACACAATGCATGTTAAAGAAGAGTGAATCTGTGGCTCTGTTGGAATGCTTTGTTGAGAACCTAAAAACAATCATAGGTTAAAGGCATAGTGATTAATGTCCCCTTCCTGAGCAATAATTAGGAATTATGCAGTTATTCTTCATTAGGCTTTCTTTTTCATCTGATGTCCCTGTTTGCACAACCTAAAGTTTGCCTCAGAACCATACTAAATATAACTTCATCTCAGAAAGAGAATTTCATACTTGAAAAACAATAAAATCTCTGTCTTCCCTTCTTTTAATTCCTTCCCCCCTTCAGCCTTCCCATTCTTCTTCATACTTAGCTACTCTATCTGAAAAAAAGCCACTGGCTTATTTAAAATATAAATATTTTTAAAGAACATTTTAAAACATGTAAACAAAAACTGGCCAGCACATCCTGGAAATGAACACTTGATATACTTTGATACATAAAGTTAACTTATACAGTGGAGAATTTTCTCCATTTGTAAAACATAGATGGGAAAGTTATGAAAGAGTGTGTTACACATTAATGTACCTGTAAGGCCATTAACATTATGCTCACTCATTAAATAGCTTGTGTTTAATTTAATAATTAAGATTGAAAGAATTAAGTCTTCCTGGGGCTCATCCAAGGAGTAAGGAATGTTTTACAAAAACAATCATCAATAGTGGAAACATGGTGCTTGAAGTAGAAAAAAGTAACTGTGGAAATGTTTCAAAAATGTTGCTAAATCTTAACAGTTCAGAGTTCTGGAATGTGAAACAAGATGATTAGTAACACTGAAAATGTTACTATAAATTGAAAATTAAAATAATAGGAATTGTTTCTCCTTTCTCACTCCTTAGCTATTAACTTCCAATATCAATGGAACATTTTTCTAAGATGGTAGAATTTTTAGAAACTGTTATTCCTGAGTTTTTTCCTTTGCTTTATTGTCAGCAGTTGATGTGATACATACTTTGGTATCTCTAAGCTTATTTTGAGATACAGTTAACATCTGTGTCATATTTCAAACACTCCGGAGCTTGTAATAAAGATTGCTTATCTAGAACTTGACAACAATATACAAATGGCTTTAGAGAAAGTCATTCTGAGTACCTGAGCTTTTACTACCTAGAAAACTTCCAGAACACCGAAATTAGTCATCAGTGAATTGTCAAGCTAATATTTACAATCTGTTTCCTGTTGAAAAAGGAATAAAACTTTAATGAATTTATCATGTTTTTATAAAAGTATTTTTGGTTTGCATAATCCATATGTCCCTGTGGTGGCTTCTATTATATTATTCCTTGTTTATGGTTTATGTGTCAGCTTGCATCCTGTTAAATTCTAAATAATAATATTTCCTTTTGCTTTGATGTTTTCAAGTATAAAGGAGATTTTTACACTCTCTTGAGTGTCACTTAGTTGCCAGAAAAGAATTTTACAGCTAGTGATAGTGTTACTTTGAGCCAATTATGCGATCATTGACCTGCTTTGCTACTAATTTACCTCCCATAATTTCAATCATGAAAATCTAGCTTTACTAAACATCTCATTTAGGCATGTCATTTTTTAATAAATCTTCATACAGTGGTGAATCAGTTTTGATGATCTACCAAGAAGCATGAAGAGAGTTTATCCAATCAATCTTTCTAGCATAATTTCATTATGATACTTTGATTTATTTTCAGAGGAAAAAAAAATCAAATGCAACATCAAGAACATTTAATATTGAAAGGAGGTAATTATAAATGAAAATTTTAAAACGTGAAATTGCCATCCCTGCACCCATTTTGGTAGAACAAGCACTTTCAGCTGCATGTATGCATCACTGTCAAAGGTAGTAAAATACTATAGAGGGGAAAGACCAGGAGAAGGTGAGAACAGTAAGGTCAGACAGATCAAAGATGTTGGTTTTACTGTTCCTATAACAAATGTTTGGGAGTGGAGAGGTTATTGTCAGAAAGGATAAAAAACCTTAAAGCATAGATCACTAGCAATTGTCATTATGTACATTTAATAGGATCCTGCACACATATGAATCAACTCTAAGACCTTGGAAAACCTTCTGGTCAAGAGGAATTGAATTTGAATTGTATAAAATACTAGCTCTTCTTTAAACTTGCTTTTTTTTTACTGTATACTTACTCAAAAGCTTGCATTCTGTATATATTTTTTCCTGAAGCATAATACGTACAACCATCTGTGTGATCTTGTGAGAAGTACAAGAATTTTGTTAACAGCATTTGATTTTGTTTAGTGCAAAAAAAGTATGTAATGTATATCAGAATTATTTAATTTTACTTAGAACATATACTTCAAATTTGTGTGGATATGAGTTAATTTCTTTTAACGATTTCGTGCTCCCCTTTTTCTTTCCAGAGTTGAAGTTTCCCAGTCCATAAGACATTTATTTCTTTGACTTCTTTTTCTATGTTTTTTTCTGGGAACACGAAGTTAAATACTACTGTTTTCAAAATGAGTTTACTTTCATTTCAAACTCTGCATATGGATTTAAGGAGTTCTCCAGTCCAGTTTTAAAAAGCAAAGAGCTAAAGTCTAGGTTCTGATAAAATGACAGTATCTCTTTAAAAGGAGTACTTATATGACAGAGTTCTATGTCGCAGATTGCACAACACACAACATTCCTAGCGGGTCAAATGACAAAAGATTAAAAAACAGCTCTAGAGAGCACTGTAGAGAAAAAAAAAACATATAACAGTGGGATTCAATTAAAGATTCATGCTCAGGTATGCTTCAACTGGGAAACTCAGAAACTCAAAGCATTACTGAAATATTCTGTCCATGATTTTTACACTATTTTTCTTGGGATTTAACAGCAAAGAGCTCTTCTTACTCAGAACTTGCAATTTTGATAGGACAGAAGACAGAAAATGCTTTCTGAATTTTGAAGACTATCTTTTTCATCTGTAGTGCTGTAACTGTGGTTCTTTGAAAAATCTGGTGAAAAAATAGATGAAAAGCCCTTTAAATTATAACTTTACATTCTGTTTTTAAATTTTTATGAGTTCAGATAGCGAAACTTATTTCTCACCTGATTTAGGAAATGAAAGCTAGAGATGTAAACAAATAATCAAAAGAACCATCGAGAAAAAAACCTAACTTCCTTTTCTCAATATAACAAGGTAATGACCTATACTGTGAATTAGCTCAGATGTATGCAAACTGATATAAAGAGCAATCAGGAAAGAAAAACACCAATATTTTGTTTTTTTAAAGTAAAAAAAATAAATAAATAAAAAGGAAAAGTTACTGTTATAATTACAAAAATGCACATTTCCTTAACTTTCAGTCTGTGAGAAGATTTTCCAGGACTGCCTAGAGCATATCTTTGAAGTGTAAGACCTAACATTCACTGTCATGATCAAGAGAGGCTTAGCTGTGACTCTACCTCTAAATCTGAAAGGTAAATATTGTTGTGAAAAAGGGAAAATTAAATATGGGCACACAAGTTAAGTGCAGAGTCTGAATATGAAGGGCATCAAGAAGGGTTTATTTAAGTATTCCATTAACATTGGCAAAGTGAAGGAAAACATGGATGTGCTGCTGAATAGTTCGGGTGCACCACTGGTAACAAACACAGCAGAGTCCTTGATCGGTCTACCCTAGTAAGGGCATTCCTCAGAAATCCCTGATGACTCAGACCAGAGGGGAAATCTGGAGTGAAAACCAGTAAACATTTGATTGAAGGGACAAAACCAGATCCAGCAGAACTGGCAGATTGCACCCATGAGTGCTGGCTAATGTCATTTCAAGGCCACTCTGTTATTTTTTAGAGGTTTTAGTCACTGGGGAAGGTTTTTGAAGACTGGGAGAACTTGACATCCTTACAATCTTCAAAAAGGGCAAGGGGAAAGGATTCCTGGAGCAAAAGATAGATCAGACTCACTTAATTCACATGAATTATGACTAATTCTGTAAACCATTTCTGGTTTCACTTCCTACAGTGGTTTGTCAGGGAAGGGGAATGGGAAATGAAAGGGGAAGGGAAGTCCCAAGAAAAAATACCTTTTAGAAGTTCAACAGAATTAGAGATCCAACAGATTTTAGAAAATAATATTTGAATCATCAGTGTATCCATTTGTTACATAATTGAGGACTTGTAATTGCATGCAGAGTTTTGCTGACCCCTTTAAGTGATTTTCTTTATCAGTGAATAATAAAAAATGGAACTGCCCTATCTTGTCTTTCTATCTGCAACTTCTTCATTTACTTGGCCTCTCACACTGATGGCAAAATGAATTTTACCACCTTTTTAATTTTCTTGCTGTTACTCGCTACTTCTGAGTTTTGCATTATAGCAGAAGTCCCAGATCTACTGGACCATAATCCTTGAAATAGGCAAGGAGTTTTTCAAAGATGAGGCCATTCACTCAAAATATACACAGACTTTATATAATTAGACGTTCAAAGAAACACTTATATTTTTTCCCAGAAAATCATGACTTTCTGCTGAAGAAAAGTTAATGCTATTTCAAAAGCAGTCACTTTGGTTTGATGAACTATATGTCACTGTTACTGGAGTGTTGAAAGAAAATAATTGTCCTATGCACTTGAATTGTTTTCGAGATGAAGGTGTAGCCAGCTCAGAATAGGACATTCTGCATTTGGTGATTAAGCCATTGTTTCTGTGCATCTGATAGAAGCTGCTATCAGACAAGGCTGTCTCTGATTCGTTTCCTCCCTCTGCCACTCTGAACAATGCTAAGTAAGATATTTCTTCTGGTTTTTAAAGTACATACAATTTTTAGTTCTTCTGTTTCACTACCCAGCCCTATAATGATTTCTCATGTCCTGATTTGACTAAATTATTTTAAACTTGTTTATTCCACATTTCTTTCCTCTGTCTTAACATATTTTTTCATAATGTTGTCCTTAAGATGAACTTTTCCTCCTCCTCTCTTCACTTCATTCATATGATGAATCAAACACTTGTTTTTAGATTTACAGCATCAAACTGCTTATTTTGATCTCAGAGTTCTACAAGTTTTCTATGACACATATCACAGATCTTCTTTTATCCCACTTCCCTTCATTCTCATTTTTCACATAGTTTTTATCTAGCTTTCGTCATCTGTTTGTTTTGTATTTTCTGTTTTCAGTTTGACTGGTATTTTTGCTTTTGAATGTTGTATATAGAGTTAGTTTTTTACAACAATTTTATTTTCCACTTCAAAATAAGTTTTTTGTTAATGTGTGTAAGTGGTTTTTTTATCCTTTGCATTTGAGGTGTCTGTTTGTAACCTAAGGGTATAGGGAGTAAAGTGGATTTTAGGTCTCTAAAAATATTTAAATTTACTACCATACATTTATACTTGGTAAATGAAGTATATGTTCCTTTGATGAGGATGCTTTCAAAAATACAGTGGTAATGTTTCCCTTTCATGTGTTCTCTCATGTAGTCTTGAGCTTATTTGTGAAAAGGGATTATTTACAACCTTAATGTTTGCTACATAAACAGGTGTTGCCATTTTAGACATCCTTCAATTTTATTTTGGTCTTTAATAACCTACAAAACCCATCACCTTCCTTATATAGATGGATGACTTAATCTAGTATTTTACCTTTGTAATAGTTTTTAGAAGCAAGAGAATCTTTTAATTCGTATGCGGAAATGTAATTTTGTTTCAGACAGCAACATTTTTCTATTATCCAAAAATATATCAAAAGGCTTTTTGCAAACAGAAAAGTGAAATAAAAATCTTTGTAAAAGGTTCCATAAAATTGGACAAATATTCTATAGTCAAAGCATTACAAAAAAGATGAAAAATTGCTACTAAAAATTGGGGGTCCATTGTGACTGTCAACCAAACAAAATCATATTATGCAGCATCAGTGGTAACATCAAGAGATCTTGCTGAGCATAACTAGTTGGTCTGCCAACAAGAACCTTTGATGGTGACATCTTTTTAACATCTGAATGAAAAATTTATTTCTTTTTAGAGCCCTTTGGATTTTTAGAAATATTTTGATTCCAAATAGGAACAGAAAATCAAAGCCTGTTTTATGTTTTGAGGAAAACTGGAAAAGAAATGCTCTACAAATTATAATGTTTAAGCAAAATTATGCCTCAGAACTTAAAGTATTCTCACTGCTCTCAGCTTTTTTGTTCCACTTATTGGTCTCCTAACAAGCCATACTGAATTTTAGAGCTCAGATTTTCTCCTTTGAGCTCTGTTTCTGAAGCACTGTAATATTTTTAAGATGCATAACCTTTTTTCTGAATTAACTGAAATTCTAGTTGACTCTTTTCCTTCCTCAGATCTTTATTTCTTTTACTCTGCCTTGTGTGTCTGTATCATATAATATAAAATCATATCATCCATACAATCATATAACATATAGCCATCATCATCAGTGAGGCAAATAGCTGTCTTTACTGTAAATGAGAAATCCTCATTCTAACAGATCTGGATGAGTTTATATTTGCACATTATATATACTGTATATTATATATGTACATGTATGCATCTTTATACAGAAATTATATTTAGCTATTATTATATCACATGTATTTCTATCAAGACATAAAAGCTTTCTTCAGGGGCTGGGGAATGAGGACAGTAGATTTTCCATCTTGAGGCCAAAAAAACCTGCCAATCCCAGATATTTCATTGTGGTGATGATGTGGCAAAAACACTTCCGTTTTAGACCTGTAGTCTGTTGGCTTTTGTCTGAATTTGTTCCCAGGACTTGAATAATACATGTGTTGACAAGAGAGCATGATTTTAGAGCTGGAGAAATATAATAGGTTAATGGAAGTGGTTAATAGCCAAATTATTTCTGAAGATTAGCTCCTTCTGCAGGGTCTTGGGGAATACCTGAACTTAGAGGAATGCTGATCCAAGCTTCTTGTCTTTTGGTATGAAATTCAAGCCCACATCATAGCTGTGCCTCTCTTTAAAAAGGTGAGAAGTTTTTACAGGGGCTTAATTTGTAAGTACAAATATGCAAATTCAGCACTTAATCTTTCATGATACTAAATATTTTTAAAGTTTGAAAGAAAGAAAGTTTTTTCCAGTTTTTCCTTAAGGTCACAATTTCTGCAGGCTTATATATAAGTATACCTTCTTCAGACTCAGAAGGCATGATTTTTAAAGTGGAAAGAGATAAGATTATTAAATTTTATAAACTAGCTCTTATATTTAAACTTCCTAATAGCATTTTTTAAAAAGTGAAAGAGTTTAATATCCTGTATGTTTAGGCAGAATCTTTAAATCTGTGACCATATGTGGCTTAGTATTTTGGTGATTTTTTTTGGATGATACACTTTGATCATGGGAAGGTTAGAAGAATGGCAGGACCTCAGAATAATTCAAGACTTTTGGATACCATTCAGTCCCTCCTCCTGCCCAAAGCAGGATCAGCTATGAAGCCACACTGGGTTGACCAGTCTGGTACTCACTGATTTTTCACTTTATGTTTTCAACTATGTTCTCTGAATCCACTTCAAAAGATATTTCTAGGTGTGATATTTAATTTGGGTCATTTTGTGTTGTCATGAAGGTGATCTTCTCACATAAGAAGCCATACATAGTTCCAAACCTTACAGATTTCTGAGTTACTGTCTGATTCTTTGAAATAAATCCTGTATTAATTATAACATTTTTGAAAAGAACTGTACATTAGAAATTATTCTCAACTGATGGTCTTGGCCTGCTGCTGGATGTTTAAAAATATGCTGGTTTTTATTTGTTTGTTTTTTGGTTCTTTTGTTTCTTTCTTTGTTTGTTTGTTTTGCTTAAGTTGTTTTTTTTTTTTTTAGTTTCCGAAAGAGCCTTAGTATTTAACACTGAACTTATTGACCTGGAGTCTCTTGAGAAGATGAAGGAAATAACAATTGACAAGCATTTGAATAAAAGGATTGAGAACTAAGGACCAGATTGTGAGAAATGAGAAGGTGCGGATGAAGATGAGAACAAACAGGTGATTTAATGTCAGTACTGACAAGTATATGTGTGGGAGCAGGAGTGAAACAAATTATTTTAGCTACAACTTCTGTGGTTTCCTAAAGGAAGAAGGCAAAAATGGCACATGGAGGTGGGATAAAAAATATATGATGGATAAAACTGTTTAAAAAATGTTTGACATGTGTAACTGTAAACATTGAGATACCATGTGCTGTTGTTAATTGGTGTTGACACGTGAAGATGAGTAGTACTGAAAATTCAAATGGCAACCCTCCCTTGCCATACATTTTTAAGAACTTATACATAAAAAGAAACAATAAAATCAGGTGTGGGTTGCTAGAACTATGGTAGAAAATGACAAGAATGGTCGTAGAAAAAGAGTATCATTACTGTGGAACAATTTAGGTTGCTGTTTATATTATTATATTATATCATATTATATTATATCATATCATATAATTTTCTATTCTATTATACTATGTTCTATTCTATTCTATTCTAATATTTATAACTAGGAGGTAAATATTAGAAAGTTAAAGACTTCTAAAGCTGAAATTGTTTATGCATTTAAATAAAAGAATGACTGCAGTCTTATTCCATAAGCTGGAGTAAATGGAGAGTTGATGTTTCATAATAAATAGTAGAAAATAATTTTTAAACTATCTTTGGATACTTATGCGTAGCCAGTACATAAAAAACACAACCAAAGGACTCTTTCAGAGAGTTGAACAGTTCAGTATTTCAGTGTGATGTGTCTATACAGGCATATCTTTCATGCTGGGCTTCTTTGTCATTTTGAAAACCTCTTCTGCCATCCTAATGGGCTTTGCCAGTGTTGTGTATTGATGTGATAAATTAGTTATTTTATGAAGTAGCTTCATAAGATGCGCACTTTTTGTGTGGGTACACATTTTTTTACAGGCGTCTGCACTTATGATCTCCCGCTTTCCCCTAGGGTGTTATGTTATGGTGAATGACCTAAACCACATAACTACAAAAGACAAAAAGGGCATAATGAAATGTTTTTGATAGAACAATTAAACAGGTATATCTTGAAAATTATTTATTTTGTCCATTAAACTTGCCAAAGACTCCTTTGAACCCAAAGCAAAGGAGGTTGTTTTCTCTTTCCCACAGCAATCTTAGTGAGACTGTATTTAATGTCCTTGTAAAAATTTAAATGTAATATCCTTCCTTTGCTATTTATAGGAAACTGAAAAAAAATCGTTTCCAGCTAGCTGGGTTATCTTAGATACAAATTAAATTTGGACAGCTGACAAAATATCCTTGGAGAGCTCAGGCACTTGCCAATAGGATTAAAGAAAATCTGCTTTCCTCAGAAACTTAGTGAAGAAAATAGTGAGAAACTTAAAGTCTGAAATCAAAAATAAACTCTGTTGTGAAAAGAATAATCTTCCATTATTTCACCTGCTCATTACATTAATAGTGACTTATTTCAAGGAAATGTTTAATCGAATATTTTACCGTTGTGAAAGACATATGTTACCAAAGACATCATGGGTTTAAGTAAAAAAGGATCAGGCTACATTTCATAACCAAACCATCTTCATCTAAAAGCAGTTTGCTTTGAAGTCTAGATCCTGGCTACTCATGTATTGAGTTATTAAATTATGACATTTTTTCCTTCTGTCTGTGATATGTGAGGTCAGCTGTTAAACTATGAATTTTCTTTTCTTAGAATTTCTTCTCTTAGAATAAATTTCTAGTTAGTCAGGAAACTATTCAACTTGAATGATGCTATTTCTAAATTCTGTTACTTTAATTAGGCAGATTAACCTTAATAATATCATTGTTTCCAGTATTACTTGAGAATCAAAAACAATGACAGCCATTCCAGTCACATAATGTGAATAGGCATATCTGTTTCTGTGTATGTGAAGAACACTGCCCCCTATTTTCACTTTGTTGTGTTACTGTTAGGAACAGTAACACTTGCTTGAAAGTCTGAATGAAATACCATGAGAACAAAACTCTTCCGTGTAGAACCATCCTTTATTTTCTCTCTATTCATTGGAATTTCCCAAGGACAGATGATAAATCCACTCTGTTGGCGGATGCATATACTCGATGATTCAAACAGCACCATGAAACAAGGGGAATTTGAGTGCTATACAAGACCTGATTAATTTCTTCAGGCCTCGCAGATTACGCTTTAAAAATTAGGGAGAGAAACATGTTTTTGCTTTACAAAGAATGAAGAAACAGATGAATCCTCCTTTCATCATTCTGCTCTGATGATTACCTACAAAAGGATAACTCCATATCTTCTACTCTGTAAATGTGTGACTTCTATATTGACTCAGAACACACAATACAGTTTAAAGTATATTTAAGAGAAATGCTACAGCATTCATAGGTGTAAATAGCAAATCAGTCTCTTGACAAGAAATTAGGAAAAGTTATGATTTTTGTTTCATAAAGTTATACTTCTGATCACTATAATACATTTTTTCACATTAATTTTTGAGAGGTTGGTGGGTAGTTTTTTCATATATATGTCTTGAAATTACTGGTGAGCTTAAAATCAGTGTGACATAAACTTTCATTAAGTGTTGTTTTTTGTAATGGAAAAGAACATACATAACAAGAAAAAGGCATAAAAATATTTTTTTCATGTTCACTTCCCTCAGTGAATCCTGATTCTTTGTAGAGGAATCTGATATGTACAAAAGTTTATTTCAAGAAGGTTTATAACTTCATTTTCAACTATGCAAAGTTAAAATAACCTCCCAAAGTATAAGAAAATGCAGCTGTGTAAAGATGACTATGAACCCAAAGTTAATTTATGTATCTTGTTAAACACTTCCATAGATAATAGCTTATAAATCAGAAGAAAAAAAAAAGTAATATTTGAACTGTTAAATGTTATAAACAACTTGAGCAAAATCTTTCTCTGTCTAGTCAGTGTTCAATGTGAGATTAATTATTGTCTGATTCACTTGACCAGGGATAGTGGCCATGGTTACATTCATACATTGAGTGAAAGCCAAAGGGAATAGCTACAAAAACAGAAAAAACACTAACTTCACTAATAAAAGGATAACTCTTATTTCATTGCTTCTTAAAGACAGATTTTAGTCAGGGTATGGAGCAGGTTTTTTCCATACTAAGTATTTAAGAACAGGTATTCAAGGTCAGGACACCCAATACTCTCTCTAAAAATGTACATGATCAAAAGTGTAATATCAATAAACTATGTCTAATACTTCCTCACAGTGCCCTCCAAGCTGTAATGACAGGTTCGCAAGGATTTTCTAAGCAAAGTCACTTCCTGCAGAGACTTTTGCTCCAGAGTCCCAAATTTTATGAAGAGGACTTCCACAGATTAAAATATTGCAGGAAAATGTTCATAAAATTTTTTTTCAGAATTTCACCACCAGACTTTACAAGATGCATGTCTAATTCTCACATGGTAATCCTTTCCTGATTATTTTCTGAATGCTTTGGACTGTTTGTAGACCAGTATGTTATTCTGGGATCATTTTTTCAAGGCTGAAGAGATTTAGTCTGTTTAAATATTTCCTTGCCTGTATGTTACTCCATACTTCTTTCTACTTTACTTCTATTATTTTTCCAAATACATTTTGTAATTTGAAAATGTGATACTTAAGACATAACTATGTAAATCAGTTTAAATTGATTTACACTGCATTTCAACTGCTTTTTACTGAATTGTCATGATTTTCCAAAATTCTTTCTTTATTATTCACAACAAATCTCAATCTTCATTTACCTGAATACTAAGATGAAGTCAGCAAAGCTTGTGTCTTTACATTCGTGCCCTCTTTTCTATATAGTTTATGAATGACTCCAATACTTAGAGCTATGCAAAGATTTCTGTGAGGTTTAGCTCTTTGCTACCTTTTCTAAACTGTACAAAGGCAAACACCCAGGAAGGATGAATAAGAAAGAAATGGTATTTAAAAAGAGAATTCAGGTAGTCAGAGATATACTATTAGTCCAGAATGACAAAAGTATATAGTGAATTATACTGATGGATGTACGAACGGACAGAATAATAGGCTCAGGCTTTTATAAAACATTTAATTTATTAGAAGAGAATATTATGTTTATAAATACAAATATTTTACAAAGTAAATGTATTAAAGCCAAAAATGTAAAGCATATGTACTTCAGTATGGTGTAATCACTGCAGAGATCAGTGCTAAATCTTGGTGTAGTTTAGTTTCCTTATCAGTGTTCTAGGAGTAAATATCAGTGATAAGAGTAAATACTCTAGGATTGAGTCTAAATATATTAACAATGATGCATAATTTGACAGAATCATAAATATTTTACTCAATCACAGAATGAAGTCTATATAGCAAAAGAACACTAGTGAGGATGTCCTGGTTTCATCTGGGATAGAGTTACTTTTCCTCTCAGTAGCAGGCACAGTTCTGTTTTTTGGGTTTAACATGAGAATATGTTGATAACACACGGATGGTTTTGCTGTTGTTGAGCAGTGCTTACCCAGAATCAAAGACTGCTCAGTGTCTTGTGCTCTGTCAGTGAGTAGGTGCAAAAGAATCTGTTAAGGACCACAGCCAAGACAGTTGATATGAGCTGGTCAAAGGGATATTCCATACCATAAAACATGATGGACAGTATATAAAATGGGGGGGACCTAGCCTGGAAAGGTGGATCACTGCTAGAGAATGGGCTGGGCACCACTCAGCAGTGGGATGAACAATTTTATTGTGCATCACTTGTCTTTCTTTCTCTTGATCTTCTTTCTCACTCTCTATTATTACTATTACTATTAGTAGTAATAGTAGTAGATATAGCTGTACTGGTAATGTTACTATTGCCATTATTATTACGATTCCTATTATTGACGTTAGCATAAATTTCTTTCAATTATTAAACTGTTCTTAGCTAAACTCAAGAGTTTTACTATTTTTTCCTTCACCCTCCTCCCCTTCCCACTAGAGCTGGGGAAGAGAACAAGTGGCTGCATGGTACCTAGCTGCCAGCTGGTGTTAAGCCACAACAGAGGACCAAGATGTCCTTTCCATGTCTGATTAGAGGTGCTTCAAGTATGGAGGAAACTGTAACTATCTAGCCTCATAAAGAGTACTCACCTCTGGCACCAACTGCTTAAAAAGTACACTGGAAAATTAAGGTGACTCTACTTAAAACTTGCAAAATTGCTTGAAAGCTAGAAAAACTATAGTTTGAAGTAAGATGCTTGATGTTTGACTGTAGTTTGTCTCTGTCCCTGCTTTAGAAACATTGAGATTTGTATTTTTAGTATTCCAAATGTTGTAGCAGCAGGTGGCCTGATGATTAGCCAAGCTAATAAGCACAGCTGAGTAAAACAAAACATAGCCTAGCACTCAGTGTCATATTAATGCAGCCACATATTTATAGGTGTTAAATTTTATTTCCTTATCTTTTATTTACAATACCATAAATAATTAATAAAAGGGCAACTTAGAAATCAAATCTTTTGAACATATCTCAAGGTGTGCATCCAGCATTCTGCTTGCTTTCTGAAATTGTGCTGTAAAGGTTGATAACAAGCCCAGTATACAAATATATAGCTGATGAGAACTTAATAGAAAATGTTTTCATCTAAATGTGAAGGCCAGTGTCTGCTGAGGGATTATATAAGTAATTCAGAGAGAATGAGATATCCCTTTTCTGAAGAATTCTGTTTTTTAGGATGACTCAGTTGGTGAGGTACGTAGTGACAACAGTAAGAGCAGCAACAACCACAGTAGATTCTGGGGCAAAACCCCTGAAGAAGCTGGACAGGGAGTTTCTAGAGTCAGGGAAGCACAAGAGAGACCTGTCAGGATTCAGCAGTTCTCACGAGCAAGGCTGACATGAAAAGCATCTTGCCAGAGAAACCGCAGGACATAGTACAAGAAGACTTCCTGGGCTGATTCAGTCATCTGATTATTGCCCATTCAGGTCAGAAGCAATGAGGTTCAGGAGAGAAATTTCAGGGCAATCAAAAAGGAGTCAGGACACTAGGAGGATTGGTTGAAGGGACAGGAGCACAAGTGGTGTTTTCTTCAGTCCCTTTGGTAGCAGGGAAGAATGCTGAAAGAAACAGGACAACCCACCAGATAAACACATGGTGTGAAGACTGGTGCCACTGGTTGAATTTCGGCTTTTTCTATCATGGGGTGATTTATGTAGTTCCAGGCATGTTGGAGACAGATGGGGTTTGCCTATCTAAAAAGGAGAAAAGGATTCCAGCCCACAAGTAGGCAGAGCTGGTTGAGAGGGCTTTAAACTGTGTTAGAAGGGGATAAGGCCAGGCTTTCTAGAGATGAGCCTGGGGATGACATGCCAGAGTTGGTGCAATGGGCAGCCCAGCTGAATTGCACCTACACCAATGCATGCAGATGAAGAACAAACAGGAGGAGCTGGAAACCATGGTGCAGCAGGAAAGTTACAACGTATTTGCCATGACAGAATCGTGGTGGGATGACTCCCATGACTGGAGGGCTGCTGTGGTGGTTACAAGCTCTTCAGTAGGGACAGGCAGAGGTGGTGGGGTGGCTCTGTGCATTAGGGAGGGTTTCAACTGTGCAGAGCTCAAAGACAGTGATAAGGTTGGGTGCCTGAGGGTAAGGATCAGGGGGAGTCTGTAAGACCACCCAGCCAGGATAGACAGGCATATGAAATATTCTGGAAGAGGTCAGCTGACATTTCATTATTGCTAGCCCTTGTTCTCATGGGAAGTTTTAACTTTCAGGATGTCTGCTGGAAATAAAAAAAAAACAGAGAGGAAGAAACCTAAGAGGTTCCTGGAGTGGAAGAGAACCTCCTAACATGGCTGGTAGGCAAGATGTCCTGGAGCAGTGCCTTGGTAGACCTGCTGTTTACAAACAGGGAAGGGCTGGTGGGAGATGTGCTAGTCAGAGGATGTCTTGGGCACAGTGACCATGAAATGATAGTTTTTAATTCTTGGAGAAGAAAGGAAGGAGATCAAGCAAATCTTATCTAGGATTTCCAGGGGGTGGACTTTGGCATGCTCAGGAGACTTGTTCAAACAATCTCTTGGGAAACAGTCCTTAATAACAAAGGGGTTCAGGAAAGCTAAGATGGAAATCTTAGAGGTCCAGGAGCAGGCTGTCCCTGTGTACTGAAAGGCAAATAACAGAAGACCAGCCTGGCTGACCAGAGAGTTTTCACAGGAAAAAAGTTTACAATCCTCAGAAGAAGGGAAGGCAATTCAGGGAGAGTTACAATGATGTTGTTAGGTCATGTAAAGAGAAAATTAGAAAGGCAAAAGCTCAGCTAAAACTCAATCTGGCCACTACTGTGAAATAAAATTTTTAAAAATGTGTTTTTATAATACATTAACAGCAAAAGGAAGTCCAAATAAAAACCTCCATCCTTTCCTGGACATGGAGGGGAACATTGTCAACAAGGATAAAGGAAAAGCTGACGTACTTAATGCCTTCTTTGCCTCAGTCTTTAACAGAAGACCAGTTGTCCTTGGGGCAACTAGACTCTGAGCTGATACACAGGGACAGGGAGGAGCACAGACCTCCTGTAATCCAGGAGGAAGCAGTGTGACGTGCTGTGCCATTAGACCCAATCCGTGGGACCAGATGGCATTCACCCAAGAGCACTGAGGGAGCTGGTGGAAGAGCTCGCTAAGCTGCTCTGCATCATTTATCATCAGTCTTGGATAACTGGGAAGGTCCGGGATGACTGGGTTGGCCACTGTGATGCCCATCCACAGGAAGGGTCAGAAGGAGTGTCTGGGGAACTATACGCCTGTCAGCCTGACCTTGGTCCTCAGAAAGGTTATGGGACAGATCACCTTGAGTGAGATCACACAGCATGTACAAGGCAGCCAGGGAATCAAGTTCAGCCACTTAAGAAAACAGGTCCTGCCTGACCAACCTGGTCTCCTTTTATGACCGGGTGACCTGTCTAGTCAGTGAAAAATAGCTCTGGTGTAGTCTACCCAGACTTCATCAAAGCCTTCAACACTGCCTCTCATGGCACCCTCCTGGGAAAGCTGGCAGCCCATGGCCTGTGCAGGTGCACTTTTCACAGGGTTGAAAGCTGGCTGCACAGCCAGGCCCAGAGAATGGAGGTGAATGGTGCTGCATCCAGCTGGTGGCTGGTCACCAGTGGTGTCCCCCAGGGATGTATGTGTACTGTTGTTCAATATCTATATTGGTGATGTGGACAACTGGATCAAGTGTACCCTCAGTAGTTTCATAGACAACATTAAATCAGGGGGGAGTGTTGATCTGCTGTAGGGCAGGAAGGTTCTGCAGAGGGATCTGGACATGTTGGATTGACAGGCTGAGATCAATTGTACGAAGTTCAGTAAGGCCAAGTGTCAGGTCCTGCCCCATGCAGTGCTACAGGCTGAAGACAGAGTGGCTGGAAAATGGCCCTGTAGGAAAGAACCTGGGGGTGCTGGTGACAGCAGCTGAACAAGAGTCAGCAGTGTGCCCAGGTGGCCAAGAATGCCCATGGCATCCTGGCCTGCAAGCAGGAATAGTGAGGCCAGCAGGACCAGGGCAAGGATTGTCCCCCTGTACTTGGCACTGGTGAGGCCTCACCTGGAGTCCTCTGTTCAGTTTTGGGTCCCTCACTACAAGAAGGACATTGAGGTGCTGGAGCGAGTCCAGAGAAGGCTAAAAGAGCTGGTGAAGGGTATAAAGAATAAGTCTTAGCAGCAGCTGAGGGAGCTGGGGTATTTACCCTGGAGGAAAGGAGGCTCAGGGAGTTGAACACGCCTTGGAAAAGGCTGTTGATAGAGGTTGTGGAGTTTCCTTCTCTGGAGAGATTCAAAACCCACTTGGATGTGATTCTGTGCACCCTGCTGTATGTGAGCCTGCTTTATCAAGGGAGTTGGACCAGATAATCTCCAGGAGTCCCACCCAACCCAACCATTCTGTGACTATGAATGCACTGCATTATGCTGCATTGAGGTTACCAGAGAGGTTATGACCCCTTGAAAAGGTTTCAGGTGTTTGTTGTATGAATTCATGACTGACTTACAGCAAGAGCAGCTTGGGTTGGAGGGCTGGGGTAAATGACCTTCAGAGGTGAATTCTGCATGGTATATATTAACTTTTTGCAGACAGTTGTTGGGAAAATTTAACAATTAAAAACCCCTCATTTTTTTAGAAAGTGGTAGTAAATTATCCAGTTCCTGAAAATCACTCATGAAATCAGGTGCGTTTTAAAATTATATATAGATTAATATAACATCATTGCAAAAGATTGTAATATAAAGGGCACTATATCAAAGGCCAGAAATCTTAGCTTTGTTTAGAATATCACAGACAGAAACCACTCCCAAATCTCAGAACATAGAACTACAACAGAATCACAACAGAAAAAGTTAGAACAAACTCATTATTACATTCTAAAGGAGAGGCCATATCATCTAGTGCCTTCATTGTTTTGTTTCTGTTTTTTCTTTTTTTTTTTTTCCTTTAACATATAATCATAATGAAGACTAGAGTTTATTCACAGCTCCTGAATTGTCTAGTATTTACCTTCTGATCGCCAAGTTAAAAATATCATTTACACTTCTTCCATTCTTCAAAACTTTGTGCAGTCTCCATATAAGAGTTTGACTGCTATGGAGATAGCTCATACATGACCAAAGAACTGCCCTGCACAAATCTTTCAGTCTGAAGCTCAATTGCATAGCTGCACTATGCCATGTTTGGAGGTTTTGTTGCTCACCCCTGCTGCTCCCTGGACCTTTCTGACAGAAACTTCACTTTGCACTATAGGTCTCTTTAGCTAACTCTCAGCATAATGATTTAAAAATAAGTAATTTCAAAATGAAACTTTAGTTCTTTCATCATTCAAAAATAATCTCAGTGGAAACATACAGTGAACTATCTTAAATAAAATAAAATAACATTATTTGAACCTTTCAGAAAGGTGTTTGTGTGTTCTGTGCACATACAAGCCCTCTCTGGTGGCCCCCGAAAGACTGAAACAGAAAATACAAATCCTCTAAATTTTCTGAAAGAAAATTAGTAACAAGCTTTGAAAAATGAGACTATGTATGGTATTTAATATGGGAAAAGAGAAACACAGTAACTACCAGATGAAAAACCTCAGTTTTCAGGGGAAGGGAAGGGTGGGGAGAAATGTTCACCTAAATTTTTTAAGAAAAAAGTAGCTACTCAATTAAGAGAAATGTTCAGACTGGAACATGTCATTTTTGTGGTTGCAAAGTTTGTGCTACCTGAATATGAACATACAGTGACCTTCATCACATAAATAAGTATTCCAATAATGTCCAAAAGTTTCAATAGAATTAAAGATAGCAGATAGAGAAGTAGCTGACGAGATTTCTTTAAAGGCATTCAGAAGAAAATATTTATATTTTCAAGCAAATTTAACAATGATAGCAAAATAAAGTCTTAGTGAATAATACATTTGAAAGAGTTTCTTGATTTAAACAGACTTTAGAATTTAGATTATTATATTTTCTTTTCTTAAGTTTAATTTAGTTTAGTTTAGTTTAATGTATAATGAGATGTGAGTAGCATGTGCTGGAAAACAAATCCCAGGCCTCCTTATTCAGAAGCGTTTACGTGTGTTCTGTATTTTTAATCTTTGTAAAGTTTTTGTTTGATCTTCTAATCATTATCACTAGAGTATGGAAAGTGTTTTTTGCTACTCTTCAGAATGTGCTAAATATGCACGTAAAAATAACATAAGAAACACAGAAGGAAAACTACAAAGCCAAATGAATGAGAAGGAACACAATGTACATCTCTAACAAAAACTTTAAAGGACCGTAATTATCCATTAATTTGTGGTCAGTTCCCCCCACAGGTGTTATTATGTTGATTGGAATATATTAGAATAGGAGTCCTAACTTGTTATAGCTGTCACTACCAATTATATGTTGTATAGTTAGAATTATTCCCAGTTAACTGCATTTGCACATAATTATTTGTCTGACTAGTTGAGACCCTGATCGAAAGCCCAGTGTGGCTGACTTGAATGTGAGGGCACTTTTACACAGACACACTGCTAAATTCAGCATTTTCATCATGTTTGTGTTTTGTCTTCAAAATCCAATTTACCTGCTATCAAATGTATTTATAGGGTAAAAGGCAAAATACCACTGTAATTTCCAGTAGAAGCAAGTGGCTTAGGTGAAAATTATCCAAAGAAATATTATCTGCAAAGCTGTTCTGGAAGGTACCTGGAAATAACACTGCACATAGACTCAGACATTTTTCTCTGATCTTCATAGCTGTAAAATACATAAAGCTTGCCTCTCATTTTATACATTCTCACTTCTGCTTCTAACACCAGGCACAAATCAAATACAAAACAGAAAAAAACAGAAAACAGACTGCAGAAAACGGTCTGCAGAAAACAGTCCTTCAGAAAACAGACTGCAGTTCATCTCGTATATGGGACAGTACAAGAATATGTGGACTGCAGATTTGCTTTCCAAATGCAATAAATAAACATGATCTCACATCCAAGTATCCACTGAGTAATTTGGTCAATAAGTACAATACAAAGAAAAGAGTGAGTTCACTGGACAGAGAACCTCCACTTGAGTTCCAAGTGTTCCAGCTTCTCTGTACTTGGCTCTGGTACTGCCTGATTAAGACATAGCACTATCAGTAGAGCAGGAAAGGGGAAACCAAAAGGAAAACTGTGAAAATACCTAATTTTTTAGTCAGTTACAGTTTAATATAATCATAATCAACTGAATAACTTAGTTTATACAGTCAATATCAAATAAAATATCAGATGTTCTAGACAAAGAGAATTCTTATAGGCTATAACACAGGCAGAATGATGTAACACATTATTTTTTAAAAAATTCACATGACCACATTCACAGAATAATTTTATCAAGGTAGAGATTTCTAAAAATTATTTACTAAAGCAAAAATACTTTTCCCCTGCCATTCTGGCTTTTCCATTCTCAGGAGTGTCTTCTTACACAGAGACTGTGCTGTGTACTCTCTCCTGCTACGTCTTGCTGAGACACCGACTATTATTCATACCAAAATACATTTTTATCAGAAATTCCTAATAATTTTAATACAATGCAAGTACCCATAAAACTAAAAATGTCATTCAAGAATGTCCTCAGGATTATACCCTGTATTATGCAGTCATGAACTACAGTATTAATGTGCTTTAACCTATGACAATATTAGTCTAGAGAGAAAGGTTAACATTTCACGTTATAGGATGGCACACTGACTTTTAAAAATATGAACTGTGATATCAGTTCTGCTGCAAATGGCCTTGGTTCACTTACAGACCAACATCTCCTACATCTCTAAGCCTTTTCAAAATGTATTGTAGAAATTTGATTGTTCTGTTATATTACCAAAACCTCCTTAAGAGGGATTTCCTTTCAAGAACCATCATTTCTCTTCCACAGTTCTCTGATTTCCTGTTCTTCATATTAACTAACCGTAGGAAGAGGTTTCAAATAATTTCAATTGAAAATACTCATAAAAGTTTTGAAAAATTGAAAAGGGATATAAAGTGATTTACAAGAAGCCATCTGGAAAACAAGTAAAAAGAAGTTTAAGTAAGTGGAACATAACACTGCAATAAAAAGTGCGTCCTTACCATCTCATTTTAAACATACGCAGGCATATACATGTGCATAAAAACACAGTGTAGTGTAAAACATGAAACAGATATTTTGAAGCTCTCAATTTGCCACATCTGTGTTTGAAGTTCCCTTTGAAATCACCTGAAAACTCTTTTGGGATGATTTAAAATGTGTAGTATGTAGTAATATGTATTAAAACTGTAATCACTTCACAGTGTCCTGATTCTGAAATAAGTAAATATTTTTTGTTTGAGTAAGAAACCTTCAAAAAAGCCCTAATCTTTCATATCATCAGTTAACTATACCCCTCAGCAATGTGCTACCCAGAGAGTTTCCTAATATATTTACAGTTTTCTCCAGGTAATTGAGATTAATTTTTTAAGCATACTTAGCATCCTTTTCTTCTTTCCTTAGAACTATGCATTCTAACTTCTAATTGTAACAGGGCATGACTCATGATATCAAGAAATATTAAAGGAAAGCTTATCTTTGTTTTCCTTATTTTTTCCAGCAAGACATGATATTCAAGTCCAGCTTACATCTTCCTGAAAAAATAAATTCAGCACAGTATCTGGTGGCTAGAAAAGTCTTTTCTGCAACAGGTCAAATGTAATTCCATCTGAACATGTGAGATTTAAAATACAGATGTTCCAAAGAGATTGCAGTGTAAAGGCCTATAGAAATAATGGGGGGAAAATATTTTCTCATGTTAATTGTTGATTTCTTTTCCTACAGTGTCTGTCAATGTCCTGCTAAAGATTCCACTACTGATTTGATCAAATAACATTCAAGTCAATTCCATGAAATACAGACTACTGATATGTTACAAGTTTTCAGAAAACACATATATGCTTTCACGTAAAATTTCTTAGATACAAGAGAGCACCAATCTTTCTATGCAATCCTAGTGAGCACGTTTGTAGAGGTTAGGAGAGATATTTTAACTACATGGGTGTTATTTCTGACTACAGAACTTTAGCCATCCATTTCTATATCAAGTTTATTAACACATACGCTACCAAATTCTGATCTAATGCATTAAGTTGTGTTTAAAAACTTCAGATGAAATAAAATTAATTTTCAGCATGGATAGTTACTTCAGATTAGTTAATCTGAACAATTGTAATCATTCATTCTTCGATCCATATATAAAAGCAGGGCAAGAACAATTTTACCAACCTGGTGAGACTTTCAAACTGGTTCATCAGTAGACAGCAGCCCAAGGCAGAAAAGAAAAGTAGGTACTGAGGACATTGAGTAAGTGTCCAGACTACCACATTGTGGCGAGAAGTTCACTTCAAGCGCTTGTGCATGAGCTCACATAACATGGAAAGCCCGTTGGAAGAATGAGTTTGCTGATCCATTTCCACAGGTGCAGTGTCACTGGAATTGCAGAGATTCAGCAACATTGTCCATATGAATGAAGTTCTGCCAACGATGCACAAAGTTTTTTAGAAGAGAAAGACCAGGAAAAAAATGAGAGACTTGAAGCATTGTCTTGAAAGCTGTAGCAAGCCAGTCATGAGCTTATGGAAAAAGGTCACAAGACAGGTATCTAATATAGATCAGTTGATCCCAAAGGGAAAGAAATAAGCATTCTCTAGTCAGCTGAAAGAAAGCCCATAGTCTCATGTCCTCCCCAGCACTTATGGGAATTTTGACCTCTTGAAATGTCCTGCGAGAGCATAAAGATACCTGCAAGCAGTCCAGAACTTTGTGGATGTGTTGAAGAAAATTTCTTGACATAAGTGATCAAAGAGTGAACTGGCTTGTTCTTTCACAGAAAAGGAAGAAGTGGTTGAGGATGTGAATACCTAGGGTAGCTTTGGCAGTAGTGACAGTGAGACAACAGAGTTTAAGATCCCACAGGAAATGAGTAAAGCAAACAGTAAAATCCCTGCTGAGGATGCCAGAACAGATTCCTTCTTGCTGAACAATGTAGTTTTCAGTTTGTCGTGGAAGATGGCCCTGGAAGACAAAAATGCCCAGGAGAGCTGGGCATCTTCACAGAGAGGTTCCTCAAACCACACACATGGAAAGCTGAGCATTCACAGTCGGTAACTGTCATGGGTCAACCATATTTCAAGAGGATTTACACAGAGATGAAAAAGAAAGAGCTGACCCAGGGTAACACTCATTATTTGTGGTTTCAAGGCTGGAATTAGGAAAGCCAAAGCACAGCTGGACCTGAAACTAGTGAGGGATGTGAAGGGCAAAGACAAGGACTTATATAAGTACATTAGCCACAAAAGAAGGTCTAAAGTAAATGGAAAACACTGTTTAGTGGGAAACTGTGACCAACCTGAAAATGCTAAAATAATTTGTGACTTTACTCCAGTTTCTTTTGTAGAGGACTGCCCTTAGAATGCCCAGGTCCCTGACACTAATGGTAAAGCCATAGAGGAGGCTGAGTACAGACCAGCCTGTAGTGCCTTTGGGGCTATTTAAATTCCAGCAACAACCAAGCTTGCACCTCACCTGCCGGTTTTCCCTGCTGGCTCCCTGTCTCCAGCACCCTTAGTCACAAGACCCTTACTGCCCATCCCCTCAGAGAAATCACTGCTGGCACAAGGAGGCTTGGCAGAAAGAAATGGGGCTTGTGTTGCACAGCTTCCTACAGGCATTGATTCAAGTGAAGCTGTTCACCATCCCTGGACATCCACGGAGCTTGTCCTCATGCAGCTACCTCTTTTCTGAGATCTTCCCCACTGCCAACATCTTTTCACCAGAGAGGGTGTTCACATACCTCTGTCTGAGACCCCTTCTTTCTAAGAGCACTTTTTCTTTCCAGAATTTACTTCTTTTCTGGGAAGAAAAGAAGTTCAGAAGTTCTTTTTTCTTTTATTTGCACTCCCTGGGTTTCTCAATCTAAATACTCATTGTGATGAAGCACAGTTCATGATCAGTCTCCCAACTATGGTTTTGTCTCATGTCTTTTAATCTGGATGTGCCAGTTTATCTTAGTCTAGTTGTTGCCAAAATTCACCAGCAATTTACACTTGTCTTAGCTAGCAAGGCTTCTGCTTGGAGAGCTCAAAATCTACATTTCAGCTATTTACTGCCTACCATTCTCCTCACCCTTGACTGTCTGCCACCCTCAAATTTCACTGTTTCAGCCTATTTCACAACTTTGACAGCTAATAAATCATTATTCAGTTTGCAGAAAGGTTGACACAGGGACCACATGATTAAATTGGATATGCACAAGCAAAGAGGGTGAAAAACTGCCAAAGGAAACGGCTGATAAAAGTGCAAGGCCAAACTATCATTTTTTTAATAGAATGGCAACTTGAAAGTGATTCCAATGACTAGAAAACAGCAAATGTAACACCCATCTTCAAGAAGGAGTAACTTGGAAACTACTGGCCAGTCAATTTTGTCTCGGTGCCTGGGCTGACCACTGAGGAAATCCTCCTGGAAGCCACATTTAGGCTTCTTAAGCACTAGGCAGTGTTACAGAACACCTATTATGAACTTACGAAGAGAAAATTGCAACTGAGAAAGCCGGTATAATTTCAAGATAAGATCACTTGTTCAGTGGATACGGTGAAAGAAGTGGATTTTGCTCCCCTTGACTTTAACAGGAAATACAGGATGATGTCTATGGCACTGCAGTAGCCTGGGAAACAGAGACAGGTGTCCAAGCAAGAGTATAGGGACGCTGCTCAGTTGGGTAGAAATGTGGGCTGGCTGGAGCTGAACTTGGCAAGAGATACAGTAAGAAGGGATTAAGAAGGGATTCTTTAGGTGCGTCAGCCAGAAAGAGGTCAAAGAAATCATACTCCCTCCCTGACAGATTGGACTGGCAAACTGGTAACAACAGATGAGGAAAAGGCTGAGGTATTCAACAATGCTTTTGTCTCAGACTGTCAATCTCTTTTTCTCTTTTCCCACACCTCTTGAGCTGATAGACTGGAGGAGCAAAGTCCCCTCCACTGCAGAAGATCTTGAGAACACATGAGGAACCTGAATTTACACAAGTTTTTGGAACCCCGTGAGGTGAATCCCAGAGCCTGGAGGATTTGGCTGATGTAGTTGCCCAGGCACTCTCCATGACATTTGAAGAGTCTTGGCTGTCAGGTCAAGGCCCAGGTGACTGCAAAAAGGGAAATATTGTCTCCATTCTTAAAAAGAGTAGAAAGGAGGACCCTGAGAACTATCAACCTTTCAGTCTCGCCTCTGTGCCTGGGAAGACCATTGAAGAGATCCTAGAAGCTCTGCTTAGGCATGTGGTGGAAAGGGAGATGATTTGAGACAGTAAGCACAGCTTCATCAAGGGCATGTCCTGCCTGACCAACCTAGTGGCCTTCTGTAATGGAGTGACTCCATCAGTGGACAAGGGAAGGAATGTCAACTATCCAAACATTTGTAAGATGGCCTTTAACCTTTCAATGTCCCACGAAAACCTTCTCGTTAAATTGGAGAGATATAGGTTTGGTGGACAGAGTATTTGATGGATGTGGAATTTTTGGGATGGTCACATCCAGACAGAATTGACCAAGTGTCTCAATGTGTGGAGGAAGTTCAGTGATGAGTGGTGTCCATCAGGGATCTGTATGGAGATCAGTACTGTTTAAAGCCTTCATCAGTGATATAGACAGTGGGATTCGGTATGGTAATGAGGATGCCTCTATTGACTTATTTCATCAATGTGGACAACATAAACCATGTCCAAACCAAACAGAAAAGAAAATATTTCATTTTGCAGTCCATCTGTCTGAATATCTATTTATTTAAAATAGGGTCATATTCTTATCACAAACACATTTATGGCTGGTAGAAAAAATATGAAATGAAACTTTGACAACAGAAGATATTTTTGTTGCAGGAAAATATTTTTCTTCCTTTATACTTTCCAAATTTATAGCAGATTGCAATCTGAATTCAGATGCAATTTCCACACAAAAAGGAGGTAAAATATGAAAGCCCTGTCACTGTCATGTATTTACTCTTCTTTATCCAATCACTGGTGAAGTATGTCTCAAACTGGATCACAGAAATTATGAAGGAACCTGGAACAGATTATTGGAAAAGACAGCATTGTTTTGTCACTTAAGGAAATAGCAGCAATAGCAAACAAATGGTGCTAACTTTAAGCAGATTATTTTTATCTTTACATGTAACCACAACCTTCAAATGCCCTTCAGATTTTCAGTCTGTATGATGTCCCCCAAAGGGCCACACATACTTGTTCTTTGTCACACTGGGGATGATAATTTCCATCACAAAACTCTGTTTCATGCACATAGATTAGGATGTTTGTCATTCAGAATGGCTGGAATATACTTTTTCCTGCTAGAAAATGGCTATGAATCCAAAATGCACACAGTTAACAGCACTTTAAACATCCATAAAAATATACTGTATTTCTGTGAAACCAAACACACTCTCTGCTCTCTAAAAGGCTCCAAAAGTAAAAGTCAGAAGAAAGCTTACATTTACCAAATTGAGAGAAAATAAATCACTCCCAGTCCTCTTTATTTTTTAAATATATAAAAAATACCAATATAATTTCATGTTATTTAATTTAGCAATATGTATTTCTCTTCTGAACCAAAAAGCTACATAGCTCTGAAATAACTCATGTTTAAGCAAAGTGGTTCTTCCCATTCAGTGAATAAGTTAAATAAAGGTTTAACTCCTTCCTAGTACTTTAGTTCGTGCATCATCCATCTAAGATGGTAGAAAGGTACTTGCACTTTTACAACTGAGATCCCAAATTACCATGGTCTTCTACTTTTTTTTGTAGCCATCCATAATATTTTGACGATTGTTGTGTTATCATTAGACTTCCTTAAGTAAGCTCAGTGTTTAACTAAGCTTCAGTATTTGTGGGGGTGACCCTGCCTGCCTTCTCTAATGAAACCTATGGGGTTAATTTTCCCCTTCAAGACAGTGAGCCTGAGGGGGAGGGAGAAGGTGAGGGTGGGGAATTCCCCACATTTCCCGCCCCTTAAGTTGTCTGTAGGTTACTCCCCTTTCCCCTCCTAGTTTACACCCCTTTCCCCTCCCAGTTATTACATATGTATGAAGGTACTTTCATTTTATCAGTTGCTGGAAAGTTCTCTGTTCTTTGTACCTCCATTGGTTATTTTGAATGTACCCCTCCCCTTGTTTCATTTGATTGGGCACTTGCAGTAATGTATCCCTTTCCATTGGTTAAGCTGTCTCTCCTCCCCTTGAACTGCCCCTTTCTGCTTCCCTTAAAACCCCTGTAACTGACAGCCCTTTGTTCTTTTGGCTCCAGGCGTAGTTTCCTATTCTCATCTGGGAATAAAGGATCGGTCACCAGGGCAACTGAACACTTCCTGTCTCCTTTTCCTCTGTTCATTGCTACTTTGTTATCGCCTGCTGCCCTGCTACACCGAGGTCTCTGCAGACAGCTCCCAGCCTAGCAGGAGCCTACACTACAGACATCAGGGACACAAAAAGTGGTCTCCCTGCCGAGGCACGTGTGCTCCCCATCCTGTGCGCTGACCATCCAGGCTAGTCAAGCGGGCAGCGACAAGTATTTCCTTCAGATTCCTTACCTTTATTTAGCATCCTTCTTAAATTGCAAAACCTAAAATTTCACACAGTATTTCATCTTGGACCACACGAAAGTAAAAGGTGAAAAAAAAGCTTGCTATATTTTAGAGACAGGTGCAGCCAGGTACTCTGCAACAGTGTACCTCCTCTGATTCAGGTTGATCCTATGTTTAAATATGTTTAATACTATGTTGATACTATTGTTTAAATCCCATAGGTATCCTCTGTGAAATGGCAATTACTGACTTGTTCGCCCACCCATGTCTGCGTTCCCTTGAGTAAGCAACACTTTTTAATTGGTTATGGAGTCAGAAACTTTGCCTGGGCCAGTAATCTTCCACAGTATATCTTGACCTGTGAATATAATGAACAGCCTGCATTTTATCTTTCAATGTATTAATGAAAAATATTGAATATCAGTACTAACTACACACTTCTGTTTTGACTATGAACCACTGATAATTAGTCTCTGCAAACAAGTTCTAGCCAGCGTAATCCATAATGTATTTTGCACTGTGTTTTCCAAGGTCATTTGTTAAAATGTAAAATCTGAAACTGTTAAAACCCTGATGTAAGTCAAGATATCACATCTCCTGCTTCTCCTCTATCCACAAAATATGCTATTTTGTCACAGAAAAAGAAAAAAAGTCAGACACATCTTCTGCAATGTGTTGTTTGCAACACCATGTTACCTGTCACTTTTCATTTTCTCATGCTTTTTAGATGCATTTCAGCATGTTTTTATTTGTTGATATTGGCAAATAAATTCCAACATGATTCTGGGAACTGATGTGGAATGCATGTCTAGTATCCCATTTGCTCATTTGCAGACATACCCTTATCATTCACTTTTGTTGATATGTGCTCCTCTAAATGTGATTCAACAGTGTTCACTGAAGTTTTGAATCTTCTGTTTAGCTGGCTATGTGTGAGTTATGAAATCCAAATATAACTTTGTCTGTGATAAGAGAAAAGAGAAATTTTTTGCTGCTGTATAACTGTCTCTTCCCCTCACCAACTTCAGGTGAGCACTCTAGATGGGCTGCCTTCACTCCAATCTTTTTTTATTATTGGAAAATGGAGGTTTTCACTACAAACTCATTGAGAATTTCTATAACATTATTTTCTGAAAATATTGCTCCAAAGAGTAAAAAAAAAAAAAAAAAATTCTTGCTAAAATGGTTGGAAGTGTCAACCAAAAACTAAGACAGTGAAACAATGAGTAAAATTTAAAACATCAAAATTTACTCTTCCTTATTCTTACAGTACCCTAAAAAAGACAAAAGTCCACTGACTTTCCAAATGTTGCTTTACATCAACAGATTTAACTACATCATTCTGTCTCTTAGAGAGATAAATATGATTTAAAATCTCTAAAAAGGGGGAGTTAAAAAGTAGATATCTTGCGCAGCTTCAATGATTTATCTCTCAGTAGCAAGAACCCGATTCTTTTTTTCTTCCCACTGTTGCTGAGTAGTTAGCAAAAAAATCTTGACAGGAAATTATACTTAAACAAAAACCCAAAGAACTCTTTTTCAATAAAGAATACTTACAGAAAGCATTTGTCATGATACATATTTAGTATCCAACTTAGTTTGAGAAGATACTGTGATTAAAAGTGCATTAATGGCAATGATTTTTAATTCATCGTGTAAGCCTAAGAGAGCATAGCAACTGTTAGAATTGATAGATGATTTTTAACTAGCCGGAGATAACTTTCTCTTCAATTAAATAAGCTTTACAACATTAAAACTAAAGTTAGATAAATGTAAAACAGCTTACAAATACTACTGAAACAACTAAACTTTTATGACTTTAGTTCTAGAGCATATGATTGCAAAATTACAAAGACAGAAACCCAGGAGATAGAAATTACATGTGAAATTTTGTCCTTTTATTGGTTCCTCATTGCAATGGCAATTTTATAAATGAAGTATTGAAATATTTTAAATAATGTTTACAGATGTCCCTTGTTTAAATAAATCATCCATTGTGGGGTAAAAAGATTACAAAAAATGACCTCTCTAAACAGCTGGAATTTGAAATGAGTAAAGCAGGCAAAGCTGAACTTCGGGAACACACATATGAAGATCCTACAGAAGGAGATATTCAGATGACACAATGGACTTTTATAGGAATATAACAAAAAAGTGAGTAAGAGGAGCAAAGACATTTAGGCCAAAAGATTATGGTACCATAAATAAAGGTGTCTATGATTTGTCTGAAATTTTTTGTACTATGCTAAAACTCTTGAATAGAAACATTGGAAAAAGACTGTGACAAACCTACAGCCTCAGACAAAGATATTCAACTCTTCAAACTACCTGTAAACATTATTATTATTATTATTATTATTATTGTTATTGTTATTATTATTACTTCATGTTAATGAAGAGCATCTGGTCTTGAGATGTATGAGAGAAAGTGAATAGAGAAAGCAAAAGTTATGAGGTCAACTTGAAGTAGACATGTGTGTCCTGTGACTGGAATAGATGGCATTAAGAAATCAAATATTTCATACTCTCAAGAACAGCAGGATAATTCAACAGAGAATTTAAAAGAATTATATACAGTAATCATTCTATTATAGGTCTCAGCTGTAAAGTCCCTAAATATCCTTAAAAATATTTGGAACAAAAGCAGTTCCAAGATAACAGGTGTTGCTCTGCTTTATAGATTTCAACCATGAGACCTGGTACAAAGCATGGTCCTCAAAGGAGGCTGTTAAGCAAACTTCTTAGTTTGACCACTTTCAGGACTTCTTGGCAGCCATACTCCTACCACCAGCGACTGTCACTGCTGCATCAAAGCCCCTTCACAGCAGGCAGCTCCAGTGAGCCAAGGGGTACCTCCCTCAATCCCTACACACACCACTCTCACATGGTCAGACAAGGCTTCCTCAGCAGATCGACCCCAGGTTTCTCTTAGAATAATCTTGGATGTCTCATTCCAGAAAGCAATTTATTCACAGTGCCTTTATACAGAAACAGCTCAAGCTGGTGCTTCCAAAGAGGGACTCCCAGCAAAGGAACCCCGGGGCTTTTAAACCCTCACTGTCCAAGGGCAAAACTATTGTTGTTCCTCCTGAGCCATCAGCTCCTGCTGTGTCTCGGTGTCCGGTCACCTGGCTGCTGGTCCCCTAGCCCTTTCCTGTGCCAAGGGTCAGCAGTTCATGGCCTCTTATCTTGGGCTTCCACCCAGAGCTCAACCTTCAGCTCCCACTGCAGCTGCACTCCAAGCTGCCTGCACTGAATGGGTTCCTCAACAAGACATCCTGGGGTAAGTGCTCCCCTCTACAAGTCCTTCATAACAGAAATACATCTTATGAATCTTTAAGAGCGGTGGTATTGACTGTTAAGCACCTTCTCTTTTCAAGGTACTCTCCAAATACTTCATTGCCTGCACTGGAGAGGAATTAATAGTCATAAAATGACACTCAGTTCCACATTCAAAGCTACTTCAGTTATTTGCTGATGAAAGAGTTTTTGATCTGAACAAGAGTTTGACCAGATCTGAACTTACAATCGACTTGCACTGCTGCCTTCATTGACTTTATTTAAAACAATTATAAATGTTAATTACATAAGAATGCAAAAATAGGTACATTCACAATAATTATTTTTTATGTGACCATTTACAAAAACCTAAAAATCTTTCACATTTTGGTAACAATTAGAAAGTTTTTTCTATGCCTCTGACTCTTAATGATCTAATATCCATTTAAATAGCTGTAGAGAAAAAATCACTGGGCAATCTATTAAAATGTTCACTGCAAGGGACATTTTGAGATGCAACTCCATTTTCACTTTTATATCTTTGTTTTTAGCTTTTCTCTTTTCCCTCCATTTGCAAAAACACATATTTCCTGCCCCTGCTTAATTAAGCAAGGCAGAAAGTACAGCTGATGCTGCATCAATAATTAGTAAAGAAAGCAGAAATTGGCAGGTCTTTGGGGTGTAACAAGAAAGAATCTTTAAAAAAAAAAATTAGACTAACATTATTAGAGTTTGCAAAAAGGAATATTGAAAAAGAAGAAGTTAAACTAAACATACCAGCCTGTAAAAATAAATCATAAACGCCCTTATTTACAGCTGTTTCAGCAAAGCTGCTGGCTACCAACGGTGCCAGTGAAACCAGAATGAAATCCTGACTGCTGTGAGAAAGGCAACTTCAGCAAAGGACCATACAGCAGGGTTTTTTTCCCAGCCAGCCCTTCTAGGCAAAAGAGAATAATGGTTATGAATGGATTAAGAGTTCACAAAAGTGTATCATTTACACTCAGGAATGTTTCTGAACTCACATCTTGTCTGCCAGTTTTCCTCTAGGGCTTTGGTTCAAGAGGAGGATCCATAGTGAGAATACAACACATTGTTCCACAGGGGGCAAATTGCTGCAGAAGTACAACAGAAATCCCCTCTTAGCTGCAAAAACCATTCCTGTCTACTTCTCATAGTCAAATGAAATACAAACAAAGAAAAGCATGAAAGAAAGTGTATTTTAGATCCCAGTATGATAATTTAAGAAGCCATACTTATGCTATCTCCATAAAATGGCAGGATTTATACAAGCTTTAACTTTAACACAATGGCCTTATTAAATGTACCATCTACTTAAAGCTGTTGTGCCACTAAGATTGAATATTATATTTTCCTGCTGTGTTGATATACAGATTAAAGTTGGGCATGATCTGGATTGCAGTTAAGTAGGGACTTACCTTGCAAAGAATATTTCTGTTTTAGAAAAACATCAAGATACCACAAAAAACACATGTTTCTGTCTAAATGAAGAAGATGATTCTGAAAGACAGCTCATACAAATAAGAAAGATTCCTGTGGTAGGGATTCAGATTTTGTGATTTAAACATTAGATACAGCAATGATATTAAAAAATAATCAAATTACCAACATTTCATAATTGGTACTGTGTTTATACTACTGGCTTGGTGTACTGGCGACTAAACATATTCTATACCATATTAACGATGCAGACATTTAACAGTTAATGTTTTTCAGGTATAGCCTGAAATCAGGAAATAATAAGCAACAGATAATAAACTAAAAATGTAATTTTTAAACTACTGCATCACTAACCCATGAAAAATCCAAAACTTAATACACAGTTGTTAAGTACAGACAAAAAAGTTTATTCTCATCCAGTGGGCAGTAGATGCATGCATCTCTTTGATGGAGTATGTTTGGGACGCAAACATACCTGAATTTGTGCATTTGTGCATTCAAAAGGAAATAGAAATTACTTAGAAATTACTGTAAATTACTGTTAACATATTAAGAGTTACTAAGCTGAGCTAGGAATAGTTGAACTTGGAGGGATATACTTTTAATGTTTTTACAGAGGTGTAGGTATCTGACTATGTGTACTATTTTACATCTTCCATCAACAATTCCCAGAAATTCAAATATTTCCTCCTTCCAAAAATTCGGCAGTTGAGATTAAGCCTGGTAAAACTATCTTCCTGGATGTGCAGTATCTACCTCACCAGGTAGATACAAAATTTCCTTGTGAAATAGGTCCACAATTTCAAAGCAGGATTCGGACACAGTTGGAACAGTAAGGACTGCCTCTTCTTTTTGAGACAGGACTGCTGACAACCATGTCAAAGAAGTCCTGTGTGAATGATGTAACCAAGATTCCTGCATTTCAGGAAATTTCAGAGGTCAGCATATTTAAAAGTGAGGATTGAACTTTACCAGGGAAAGTTGCAATGCTGATTGTGGAGTACCCCTTCACAGCTGAAAGTAAGACACAGGACAAGAGAGATACTTGGTCTGAATGCACTCAGAGTTCCCACTCTGTAGCGGTGCACTTGTAGGTATACATGCAAGTATAGAAGAAAGGGCATTAGACAAAACAATGGACTTGGACTTTCTGAACATAAGGGCTTTGTTTCAAAACAATAAAACATAGTAAATGGGGTCAGGAACAGCTTATTCCATTAATCAGTGTTCTCTGTAACTATTAGAGCTATTAATTCTAAGGCCTTTGCAACTTTTTCCATTATTAGGTATCCTTTTATAAGCACCACCAATTGCTAGTCTTTCTCTAGGAAAGAGATAGAAAGCATTATTCCTCTTTTTCCCAGATACTTTTGAAAATATACAGTCTCTTCTATATCAAGAGCTTCAGGTGCTCCTTTAAAAAAAAGGAATTAACACTAGAAAACCATTTAACAGCAGCAGTGGTCCCTGGACTGAAGTACCAGAAATGCATCTTTTATGGGGGACTTTACTTGAAGCCTTACTGCAAGCATCTAGGAGGCTCTGAGACAGTATTGAAGACTTCTAGCTTCACACACGTCAGAAGAAAAGGCAAAATCCTCCCTATACTTGCACATGCAATATATGAAAAATAAATTCTTGCTGTGAAATAGAAATGGAAGGAATATGATTTGCATATTTTCTTATCCAATAAAAACAGTGTATTAGAAGTATATGGCTTAGTAACTAAAATTTTCAGAATGAAGCCAGTTTACTTTATGATACATACTGCCTATGATACACCACAGAACAACTGCTCTCAATTCTACCTAAACTGACACTACAACTCAGAGTGCAATCTCTAATTGTCTATTATCCCAAATCACAGTTGCAGGAGTGTGCAAAAAAATCCACATCAGATGTGAAAATATCTGCCAGAAAGCTTTCTAGTAAAAAAAAAATCTTTATGACATTAGCTTTACCTTTAAACATCATCCTTCTTCTATTGTCTCCCTGTAAATGGCAAGTTTTCTGATATTATTTCTGTCATCCTGATGAAAAAGGCTTCTGAAAAGCAGGATGAGTTCAGATCCTACAAAAAAAATCCATAGAAAGAAATTTTTGTAGAAAAAACAAACATTAGAATCTTACCTGAAGAAAATAAGTGATCTTCTGAGCTGTTCATAGACTAATTTTAAGAAGGTAAACAAATCCTTCTATTTTGACAGAAAAAATAGGGCAGTCAGTGTTAGAAAAGAGTATAAAGTATTCAGTCATGATTTTCATATGAACAAGACCTTTTACTTTCCCTTTGGAAAGCTTGGGCTAGACCTGTATTGCACAGAGAGAGCAAGAAAGATGCTGCTACAAAGGGGCAAGCAGAAAACTTACTGAAACTACTATACCAGCAATAGCTTTGATGCTGGAAAAAATACCTCAATACATTTACAGATAATTCTTCTTTAAAAAATACGTATGTATGAATCAAAGAGAGCTAACAGCAATTTGCTTGCAAAGACAGGCTACTGAAGCATAAGGAAAACTTTATAGAATAGGCATTAGTAGATATTTATACAGACTTCCAGTAAAATGTAAAAGGTACAGGACAGGGACATCATTCCACACCCATTTTCCATTAGTTTATATGCACAATTAACCAAAAATTATGAAGGTATCAGGATTTATTAATTCAAAAAGAGACAACTGAGAAAGGGCCTCATCAATGTCTATATGTATCTGAAGGAGGAGTGGCAAGAGGATGGAGCCAGGCTCTTGGTGCGGAGGAATAGAAGAGAGGGGCAGAAACTGACACACAGGAAGCTCCACCTGAACCTGAGGAAGAACTTCTTTACTGTGCAGGTGAATGAGCACCAGAACAGATTGCCCAGAGAGGTTGTTGAATGTCCTTCACTGGAGATATTCAAGATCTCTCTGGATGAAATCTTATGCCAAGTGCTCTGGGATGACCCTGCTTGAGCAGGGAGTTTGGAGAGATGACCCCCTGTGGTCCCTTCCACCCTGACCCATTCTGTGATTCTGTAAAAGCCTCCAGCACTCTTCCTCGACTGTTTCTGATGTAGAAGTTTTCTTGCATGATGAGATAATTAATCAGGTCTCTAACAACAAACATACTTTCAAAGTTCCTGTATATATAAGCTAGGCATCTACCCACTGAATCCTAAACCTCTTAATCCTTTTACTCATCAGTTCCTTGCTGATACAAATTAAAATATAAAGAAAAGCAATCTCCTTTTATGTTCCCTGCTATCATTTTCTTTAGCAACACACTGACCTTCAGGGGGATCAGCAGAGAATTCCCTGGGCATGGAAGGTTTTCACCCCTGCCTCAGTTCCAGCAGGCAGAGGCAAGAAGGAATGGGCCTGTGTTTCTATTACATCATAGCTAGTACATGTAATTTGGAAGAAAACTCCAAACAGAAGAGAACCCCAGGTGACAGCAGCCTTGTCAAGGTTTGACCCTGGCCAAATGCCAGGGACCTACAATATCTGCTCTCTATGCTCTCTTCTGCCCCAGCTATGCAGAGGAGAGGAATCAAACTAACACAAACACACTGGACTCAGGAGTTGAGCTGAGGCAGTGGTGGGGAGGGGACACACAAGAACACAAGCAAACAGAAAAGAAACTTAAGTTGCAAAGTGATTTATTAACCTAACAGAGTCAGAGGATAAATGAGAGATAAAAATAAGCTCTTAAGACACCATTTCTTCACTCACTCCACTTCCCTCTTAAGACACTGTTCCTCAGCTCACCCCCTCCCTCATTCACACCACCAACAGCTCTCGGTGGGGGTCAGGGTATGGGGTTTTTCCTAAGTCAGTCCATCACCACAATTCTTCTGTTACAAACACTGTTTCTCTGCTCACCCCTCTCCCTCTCAAGACGCCATTTCTCAGCTCACCCCCCTCCCTCTTTCACACAAACCAACAATGCCGGGGTGGGGCAGGGTATGGGGGTTTCCCTTTGGTCAGGGTCAGTCCACCAGGGAGAAGAGTCCTCTACTCAGCCATGGGGTCCCTCCCACGAGAGACAGTCCTGTGTGAACTTCTTTGGCGTGGGTCCAATCTCACGAGCAGCAGCCCGGCCGAAATCTGCTGCAAACACGAGTGCTTGTCCATGGGGTGCAGGCTCCCGAGCCGAGGCCAGGCTGTTTCCATCCCGGGGGCAAGGCTTTTCTCTCTCTTGTAAGGCCTTTGCAACTCTCAGTCTCTGCTGGGACTCCCACTGGATCACAGCTTCCTCCAGGCATCCACCTGCTCCTCTGGCGTGGGCACCTCCCCACGGGCTGTGGGTGGATCTCTGCACCCCCCTGGACTCCATGGGCTGCAGGGGGACCACCTGCTCCCCCCATGGTCTTCACCATGGCCAGCAGAGGGTTTTCAGCTCTGGCGCCTGGAGCACCTCCTCCCCCACCTTCTCCACTGACCTTGGTGTCTCCATGTTGTTTTCCCTCACATATTTTCACCTCCTCCTCCTCCTCTGGCTACAAAGAAGTTCATACCCCTATTGTTTTGATTTCTTCTTAAATATGTTTTAGAGAGGTGTAAGTAATATCTCTAATTGGCCCAGGTTTGGCCAGCAGCATGTCCATCATCTTCAGAGCCATCAGAGATTGGCACTGCTGGACAGGGTGAAAAACTTCCAGAACCTTTGCACAGGACACACAGGAGCCATCTTTGTGCCCCTCCCTACCCACTAGCAAAAACTGGGCCAAGTAAAACCACCACAAGCCTTCATCAGAGAATAGTGAACACTTGAAGACATCCCTCACACATTTTCTCCTTTTCTCCTTTTCTCCTTTTCTCCTTTTCTCCTTTTCTCCTGTCCATTGACTGAGCCTGGCAAAATCTAGTTTGGGCAATGAGGCCTCACAAACACCTGTGTACTTCCAGAACTTCTCCAGTTTTAGCAGTCAGTGTCCGGAAGTGAAAAAATTTACTAGATTAGGACACAATTAACTCTTGATGATACATTGAACACAAAGTACTTCAGTCTGCTTCTGACTCAAAAGCACTTCTTTTCAACCCTTTCATATACCTTATACATGCAAGCTTAGGGTGGCCTCTGCCTGTCAGCTTTTAATTCTGAAGAGCGTAGATAACTAACTCTGCTTGTGGAAGTATTTGTTATTGGATTTGCTGCTGTTACAGGGGCCATGCAGTACAGTATGATTAAAATGAAATTAAAAGACTAAAATTTCACAAGTAACAGAAACTTTGCTGTGAAATACTTCTAAACTAAGTAAACACTGGCAAAAAACAATAAAATCACTCATTTCAGTAAAATCAATTAGGTCATAATTATTTAGTTACACACACGGAATGTTAAGCTTTTGTACTTAACTAGGAGAATTTTTACCAGTTTTAGGTTAAATGAGGTGAATTTCCAGAAACTTGTGTGTAGCACAGAAGATTTTATACTTTTAATACATAACTTAGTTACAGTAACCCTCTTAGTGTAACAAACCATTGACATTTTCTAATTTACTCATCACTGTATTCATCTCTAGAGCAGGGAAAGAGATGCATGTTGTGGGAGCAATAAGGAAAGAATGAAATAGAATTAAAAAGGAGGTGGCAGTATACTTTATGCAAGAAAAATATGATTTAACAGAATTTTTTAATTTAGTTTATAATACATTATTGGAATTAACAATAATAAATGTAAGACATGGCTAATAATACCTTTACCAGATACAGGAAAAACTCACCAAATAGTGTTGCTCTAAAAATATTTTTATTAGTGGAAAATTGAGGGGGCTTTTTGAATTTTGGTGAGCTGGTTCCCTACAATATAGTAAATTAAATATACCTGTCCTCATCAAATGTGGGAGATCTATTTACTACGTCTAAGGCAAACACATCTACTTCTCAGCCAAATGCTGTTATTGGAGTTGTGAATAATACAGTAATTAATAGAAAATTTTTTAAAAGTTCTACTTTCCTAGCAGTTGATTAGATTTTGTGATATTTTGTAAAAATGAGATAATAGGACAGTTGAAAAATAAAATTACTCCTTATTTTCTTGCATAATTATATCCTTTTATAGATTTTGGTGGTCTAAAGCAATTTCTTTAGTAAATATCTTTCCCAAAGCAGGATTTATTTCCAGACTTGACTTCTCAAAACATTGGCACGAATATAGTAATATCATTAGAACACTCCCTTAGATATCCAACTTCAGGATGTTTGTTCTATAGATTCCAGACCAGAATGGATGATTCAAATTTCACTTCTGTCCATGGCTAGTGAAGCTCATTAGAGTTTTGTAGGCTTCAAATAACAGAAGACATGCCAACATTACATAATTGACATCATCATCATCACCATCACCAAATAACAATAATAATAATAATAATAATAATAATAATAATAATAATAATAATTTAAAAATCTTTTTTAAATGTCTTTCTTCACTGACACCCTTCTTCATCTGTTGTTCATTTGGCTGGTGTCTGAAAACACTCACCCATACTGTTCATGACAAGTCTTATCATTTAGTCCAACACTCTTAAAATAATGCTATGCCAAACTTCAACTTTACTGGCCCTTTTTAACAAAATTCAAGTTGTATGTATCTGAATTACTGCTTTTTTAAAAATAATTATTGCAGATATGTTTCATTCTACTAAAAAAATTGCATCAGAAAAAGTTACTGATTTGTTTTCAACATATCCTATCCCATGTTGTTTGTTTCTATAAACACTTCCTTCCCTTTCTAACTTGTCCAGCATGGAACTAGTGAGCAATCCACATCCCCCTCAAGACAATTTTGACCTCAAGTACACTACAAAAATATCTGTGTGGACAACTTACAATATTGGTCTGGTTTTGGTTTTTCTTGTTAGAGTCTTCTTTTGTAATAATATCCTCTATGACCAGTTCCTGAAGGGAACAATCAGCCATTTAATTATTCATAGAGAAAAGGACAGCTCTGGATCCACTTCTTATGTTCTTCAATGAAAAAAATATTTCAAAGTTACCAAAAAAACATAAAACCAATCTTGGAATTTAGGCTGGAACTTCCAGAAGTTCTCAAGCAATTCTAGAGGCAAAAACCCACCAAATTCAATCAAGGTACATACACAGATTCTTTTAGGAGGGCTTCATTTTTATAGTTAAATGAGTAGAATGTGGAATAATAGCTGAAAACTTGTGGAAGCAGTTAGCCTCTATGGCTGATGTTACTTTAGGATTTCAATGTCACATTTATTCAGTCTTTAACAGCACTCAACTGGCATTTAAAAGTAAAAAAACCTCCTTTCACTTTCTCTTCTTCTATCCCCCACTCCTGTCACCCCTTTCTGACCCTCATATACCAGAGTTATTTGCAAAAGATGCAAAAAGAATACATCTCTTGAGATTCCTTCAACCTTTGGCACCTTTCTTAATTATTGTATAAACATAGGAATGTTAAACAATTTATAAATATACCTAATGTAAAAATTGTGATGGTATAGACATGATTTTATCAATTGACATTAAGCTACCTTTGAATAGACATATCCAAAAATAGTCTTAGTACACCTTAAAAAAGTTATGCTTCACCTCTTATTCTCTTCCCTCCCTGCTCCCCATTCCCTTCCTTTCCCCTTCCCTGTCTTTTTTTTCCTTTCTTTTCTGATCCCAATTCTGTTGTGGTCAGAACTGCAAAATCTTGAAAATTTAGAGATTTGGGTTTTTTTACTACACTAATTTGTGTATTGCCAAAAATGCTTTGACCCACTTTGAGACATGTATCCATATTAACCAATATAACAACATACTTAGAATGCGCAAAGTCCAGAAAAACCTTTAGAAACCTGTGGTAATTGTGTTTTTCTTTAAATAATTCTAAATGGGATTGACAAAGTAGAAAGGACTATACTATAAGTCTGAAATATGTCTGTTTTTTTCATGTTAACTTTCATAACATTGTATAATCTTAAATCATAAATCATTAGGAAATACATGATTTTTTCAGTGAACCAGATGGAAATGTCAGAGTTTTTTTAGAATTCAAGAAATGTTCTGGAGTCGAAAATGACTGGAAAAAAATACATTTGCTAAACAGGAAAAGGTAGGTATTTGCATATGTTTGATGCTTATATAGGACTCTCAGCAGGGTTCATAGTTCTGGTCATTTACGGTGTCTCAGAGATGCTGTCTCAAACTGAGAAGAAGAAACACAGAAGAAGTATCAGTGACATTTAACTTCTCTATCCAATAACCATACATTTTTAACAGTTATCCTTCCTGGTTAATTCCAATGGTTTTCACAGCTGAGATTTCAAGACAAGACTTTATCAGAAACAATATAAAAAAGCAGCAGTTATAGTCTACCAATGTTATCTCATTGTCATGCAGAGCCTAATTAGAAGATTAAATCTAGCAAAAGGTATACAAAATATGGGCAGAAAAAGGGCAGCTCTGTGTGAAATTGCTTTTCTTGGCACAGAGAGTTCTCTGAACCTGGATGGAGATGGTGACACTCTGAAAACCAGAAGGTAGCTTTATAGGGACTTTTATCAGTGGCAGAACAAAAGACATATTCTTTACCTGCAGTGCCTTTCCTTGGTGATATTGTAATTGAATTTTCTTCATAGAGTGATGACTAGATTCAAACTCTCCAACTATAATTAGGGAAAATTCAAGTAATGAAGAAGTTAGACTCTGTAAGTTTTCCAGAGTGAGACTGTCTTCCTGAAAAATGATACAAAGAAAAGAGGTCCCATGACAGAGTGCAAAATTTCAGTTGCAGTTTGCTTTTAAACTGCCAGTACAAAGGCGTATTAGACTTATCCATTAGGTTTTTAGAATCTGCATATGTGAGTCTTCCTGTGGCTCAGTAAAAAACCCTAAGGCATAATCTGAACATGGATAGGTCATAATGTTTTCTACACACTGCAGTGGGAGATGATTTTCATTAAAGAAGAAAGCATGATCTTAAGTCAGAATTTAAAAACTGTGAAAATTTAAAAATTTGGAGGATTGCTATTGAAAAAAGATTCTATTCATGCTTAATGCACTTCCATTTGTTTCTTCTGATGAGATGGTATGTCTTGTTACCTCATCTCAGAAGGGTGTTCAATTGCTATTTGGAACTAGAAATAACACAGCAGCATCTTTCCATAGAGAACAGTAAAATCAGTGTTTGGCATTTGGAGTGACTAGTTTAAAAAAAAGGATCAGCATATGTTCAAATATGATGATTTTTCTGTTTTCATATTGAGAATATAAATCTCTGACACATCACAAGAACATGTATTATTCAAAGCTTTTCATCCAGCATTGGAGGCATGCCCAGAGAAGGCAAGTTAATGATCTCCTTTTATGACCAGGTGACCCTCTGGTGGATAAAGGAAAGGCTGTGGATGTTGTCTGTCTGGACTCAGCAAAGCCTTTGACACTGTCTCCCAGAGCATTCTCCTGGAAAAGCTGGCAGCCCATGGCCTGGAAAGGGGCATTCTTTGCTGGGTTAAGAACTGGCTACACTGCCTGGCCCAGAGAGTGGAGATGAATGGTGCTGCATCCAGCTGATGGATGGTCACCAGTGGTATACCCCAAGGATCAGCTCTGGGGCCAGTCCTGCTTAATATCTTCACTGATAATGTGGATGAGTGAACTGAGTCCACCACCAGTAAACTTGCAGACGACACCAAGCTGGGAGCAAGTGTCAATGCGCTGGAGGGTAGGAGGGCTCTGCAAAGGGACCTGGACAGGCTGGATAGAGGGGCTGAGTCTGACAACATGAAGTTTAACACGTCTAAATGCCAAGACCTGCACTTTGGCCACAACAACCCCCTGCAGTGCCACAGGCTGGGACAGAGTGGCTGGACAGTGGCCAGACAGAGAGGGACCTGGGGGTGCTGGTTGACAGCCAGCTGATCATCAGCCAGCAGTGTGCCCAGGTGACCAAAAAGGCCAATGGCACCCTGGCCTGTATCAGCAATAGAGTGCCAACAGAACCAGGGCAGTGATTCTTCTCCTGTACTTGGCACTGGTGAAGCCACACCCTGAGTTTTGTGTCCAGTTCTGGGCCCCTTAATATAAGAAGGATGTTGAGACGCTTGAACACATTCAGAGGAGGGCAACAAACCTGGTTAAGGGCCTGGAACACAAATCCTATGAAGAATGGCTGAGGGACATGGGGTTGTTTAGCCTGGAAAAAAGGAGGCTGAGGGGAGACCTTTTCACTCTCTTCAACTCCCTGAATGGAGGCTGTAGCCAGGTATGGGTCAGTCTCTTCTCCCAGGCAACCACTGACAGAACAGAAGTACACAGTCTTAAGCTATGCAAGGGGAAGTTTAGGTTAGCTACCAGGAAAAAATTCTTCACTGAAAGAGTGATTGGCCACTGGAATCATCTGTCCAGGGAGGTGGTGGAATCACCGTCCCTGGAGATGTTTAAGAAAAGACTCAATATGGCACTCAGTGCCATGGTTTGGTTGATGAGGAGGTGGTAGGTCATGGGCTGGACTTGATGATCTCAAAGGTCTTTTCCAGCCTAGTCCATTTGGTGTGTGATTCTGTGTGTGTGAAGATAGATATAAACCAGTATCATACCCCCAACAGCAGACAGTGTTTTGGATGGGATTGACGGAAGTGCAGGACAGTGCTTATGGGATTACCGGTTACAGCTGCATGGATCCCTCAGCACTGCTGGAATTCATCACCCTCAAGTAAAACAGTTCTGAATTTCTCTGATCTCCCTCACCAATTCAAGTTAATGCAACTGTTGATGTTTTCATCTCTAAAAAAGATTTGCAGTCTTTGATTTTGATCCCAATAAGCCATCAGCCACAGTGATCACTAGTGCAAATGAATTAGTTTCGCAAGCTGATTTCATACATATGTAGGAAGATATTTCTTTTCCCTGCTTTAAAGACATAGGCTTCCACTTCTACAGTGTATCACTTTTCTGACTTAAAATGGCATTTAGAAAAAGGAGACATTTCAGTGCTTTTCTGACTGAACATCAAACCTAAATGGTATAAAACAGATAGTATCTGATGATACGATCCATGGCTTCTTTCTTTATTTCCGCAAGCAGCTCAAGAGGATACTGCACCAGAAAGAATCTGCATTAGGGATTGGCCACAAGTTATTCTCAGGCATACATGTGTTTGGCTTCTCTTGAAGGGGTCAAATGAACAGCTAAAATTCCCACACCTTACAGTCATCAAAAAACTCTCTTCTGCTCATAAGTGGTGATTACACGGCACTTCAGTGAAATGTTCAGGAAGTTAATTTAGCTAGTTGTGTTCACAGGGTATCTTGTTTCTTCCTGTAAGAGTTACAATTTTCAAAAGATGTTTTATTTAAATCTATCAAACAGCTGAGATTATTTTTTAAGCATTGTTATAGCAAATATTCCCAAGTAAAGATGCAGCAGAAACTTTTGAAAAAAAAGCTTTTTTTTTTGCTTTTTTTTTTTGTCTAGCAGGTACTGAATTCAAAGTAAAGTCACTTAAATCATTTGACTGGGTTAGAATTGGTATTTAGATATTTGGTATGAGAACAACATGCTAAAATTAGGTCATCTGTATTTTGAAAATTGTAAAGTTCAGGGTGGTTTTGTTGGTTTTTCTTTTTTTTTTTTTTCCCAGCTAATATGCATTAGCATTATTTCTTTGTAGTACTGTCATCTGAAAAGGCAGGAAACAGTTCAAAGGGACTTAATTAAATTCCCCTTCACCTCTGAATGGATACATTATCTTGAAAAAGAAGGTCATATCAGAACAAGCAGTTCTGATTAGTTCTAATCAAGTGTTATTTCTAAAGTTTTGAAAAGACAAATGGGTATCAGAGTAAAAAAAGTGTATAAATATTGTGGACTACTTAAATAAATCCATCTTTTAAATTCAGTTGTTCCCTAAAAACCTACAGTGTGATGTAACATAAAAGTAATATCATTTATTTTCAGAACAGGAATTTACTTTTAACTAGCATCTTAACAATTCCTGCAGACATAAAACCTAGAAATAGATAACAAAAAATGCGCTGTAGAAAAATGTTACATTTATTTTTAGAATTTTGGAAACAAAGCATGGTAACTTTAAATAATTGCAAATTATTTCACTTTAACTAAAAGTGAAGTAAAAAAGAAAAACTGCTGAAGCATATTTTATGCATATATGAGGTATTTGTAGACAAAGCAATACAAATATTATACCATAATTACCTAGTGTGGAAAAAGGCAATAGAAAGTTTAGCCATGGCTGTTTATTTTCCTAAAGACAAAACAGTCCTCATTCACAGCAGGCTCCCTTTTCTGTTTGTTTTTGTGTTTTCTTGAAAGAGTGAGGTACATATTGAAGACTGCCTGGAATCTTTTTAACGCACTATATTTCTCTTGTACATTAATTTAGCTTTGTATCATTCCTGGCACATCTTGATTAGAGTTTACAAGCTACACCAAATTTTATATGCCTAAGCACTCATATTTATTCTGAAACTATTTATTATCTGGGTAGTTCTTCAGATCCTGCTTCATATACTTGAATACTTTTCAGAGTTTCCACATTTAGGCTGAGACACAGTTTTAAAGTCAAATGATTAAGTAAACAAACAGATTTCAAAAGACAATGACTTTCGTAAAAGTCACTGGGAATACGGCTTCAGAGTTGGGCATGAAATCTAGAGCAGCTAGCCTCCAGGCCAATATATAAAATATAAGACATACTTGTAAGAAAAAAATGCTGAGAATTGTTATCTGTAGTATAATAATCTTAACTGAGATTAAAACTATACTATTATATATTATTGTATTATTATTATTCTGAATTAATACTATATAATTTTAATAATGATTAGAGGGAAATATCTGGGGATTTTTTGTTTAGATTGATTTTGATTTGGTTTGGTTTGTGGCTTTTTGAAGTAGTGCAAGTATTATTGTCACTCAGGAATAATAGAATTTACTGAGTTTTAAAATTCTGGAGCTCAAACCTGGGAACCAATCCAAAGAATACTAAAACAAACAAAAAAACAAGTGAGGAAAGAAAAGAATGCTTTAATACATGGTAGCCATATAAACAATCCTTGACATAGCTGAGCAGAAAACTAATAAGAAACTCTCTTATAAGAAATAGATTTGTACGTGTGGCACAAATCCAGCTGTGTATGGATGGTTTTCAGGTTTGTTTCTTGATGTGTATAAAATAAAGCAAGTGTCACACTTAAAAAAGAACAGAGAACTAGCCATGCTGCCAGGTACAAGTCCATGAGAGCTCTTATTCTGTATTTGAAAT
>VZTX01000626.1:47918-95526 GCA_013400915.1 Pardalotus punctatus
GCAAGAGAATTGTTAAAAATGTAAAGAAATAATCTTCCAACAATGAGGAATCTTATTTTATTTGTAATTTCAGTTCCTTCTGGAAGAAAGCTTAAGATAAGACAGGAATGAACAGAAAAGGTGACATGGTCACGAACTTTGCAAAATATCCTGAATCTGTCAGAATTCTGAAGTCAAACTGATAATTTACTGCTGATCTGAGATAATGATATTGGTAAAAGCAAAGCATGAGGAGACATGTAGGCAGCTGTAAGAAAAAAACCCTCTATATCACCCTGTTGAAAAGAACAGTTGAATCAGAAGGTGTGCATAGAACTCACACAATGAACACCAAAGAAAAAATATATTATAGTCAGATCTGTGACTATGGTATTTTTTGCCACTCAGCAGTCCCTTAGGAAGCTGACTGCAAAGAAATTTATCTGTGGCCCTGGGATATTAAATGGTACTACTGGATTTAGCTAGTAGTATCATCCAAATGATGCAGTGATTAGGATAGGATTCATGAGATGCTGAATTGTTTAACCCCTGAATAAATCCCCAGGGAAAACCTGGCCTGGGTTTGTTCCATAGGAGGAATAAACTACAGGTCTGGTACAGTTTTCATAATTTGCAACAGTAATCAGTAATTGCTATAATCAGTATTTGTAAATATTTTCTCTCAAATAGAGTTAGTCAAAGGTTTGTATTGGAATAAAAATATTTACAGAATAGATATGAGTGAAAGAAAAAATATGAAAGAACTTGTGACAGAGGTCAGTTCTAGAAAAGGGATGAAATGGTCTAGCTGAAATGATATTGAGTGTGCAGTACTGAAAATGAACTACTGATGGTTGAAAATCCTAAGTATTTTCATAATAACAGAGAAACTAAAAAGTTATCAGGCCCATTATTTTCGATGTCTATAATTGTTACAAATGGGCTGGACACCGCTTGTGTTTAACCTGTTTATTAACAAATGACTGGAAACGAGAAGTCGGGGTAAGCCCAACCTCTCAGCGGCAAAGCAGGAGAAATTAACAGCGCACGCAACGCTGGGTGTTTCTTCGGGCAAGCGAGGACCTCAGGAGGATGGGGAACAAAGGACCCCACCGTTCTTAAAGGGTATGTCTGGACAGGATTGGCCCGTTTCTTGATCCTCCACACAATTGGCTCGTCTAGGGGTCTTGTAATTGGCTCATTTTCACAGAGCATTCCTGTCCAATCATCCCCTCACCTGCCCATATAAATGGTCCATTCAGTCCACCAATACACTTTCAAGTTGATGTCCTCATCCCTGTGGACAACTTCTGGAACATTCTTATGGGCATGTCCCCATTTTCATTATTGCCATCTAGTGTCTTTACAGAGTCAATACACCCGTACATCATGCACAGTAACTTAAACAATAACTCTTATTAACAACAAATCAAATAACCAAACTCAGCCCCGATACAACTCAAATGTAACAAAGAACTGGCACGAAAGCCAACCCGTTTATAACAATAATATTTTGAAAAATATTTAATTCAGTTACCTTTACAGGTCAATCATTGCATTCTTGGAGTAGACGTTGGTCAATGCATGACGTAAATACAGCACTTGATTGGCACATTTTTAAAGTTGTGATGCATGTGTATACATACAAGCCATATTTCAATACCAAAAAAATGTTATGTGAACCTTTTGGTTTATGACATACTTTTCAGTAGGTAGAAATACATATCTATTGGAACATAACATGTGCCAGTCTCTATTTTTCAATATAAAAAAACCACAGGATATAAAATATTTCTATGAGCCAGCCATGAACAGGTGGGCTAAGATTTGGGAACAGAGAATTTTCTGTGCGCTATTTGTGTTTGCTTCAGCAGTGAGGCTTATATAGAAATAGAAAAACAGCAATTTACATGTATCCAAGGGATATCTAGGCTCTATGTCAACCCCCTACTGGAGAATGAATTTTAAAATCCTCTTCTGTTAATGTTCAGTATACAGTCAGGGATAACCTATGGCATGTGTGGAGCATCTTCTCATATTTAAGGCAAAGGATTGTTATGCAAATGAAGCTATGCTAAGTCAAAACTAAGTGTCCTATGGGACTTTTATATGCAACAAAATTAGAGACTTGGAAAGACTTGAGAACACCTATTGAAGATATTATGTATTCTAGTGATTTGAAAACAATGCAAAATGTACATCCCTGAAGGCACTTTGTCAATACAGAGTAGAAAGCAGGGAGATCTGAGCTGAGTCGTCCATTCTAATTGACACCATTCAGGATCACATGCGCCATTTCTCCAAGCCTCATCAGTTCAGTACTTAATGCATGTATGATTCTTCATGAGACAAAAATAGCTGCGTCTTACAGACAAGGCATAAACATAGAAATTAAAGACATGAACTGTTAGTTTAAATGTAAATATAGCTGAAGTAATTTAAACAAATAATTTTCACTTAAATTTACTTTTCCAGCAGAGTTTCCTTAAAAGAAAATATGCCTTAAAGTACACCCAGCCACAGGTTTCTGACTTTTGAGGCCTTTTCAGGTACTGTCGGTCAGAACTCCTTATGAAAATTAATTGAGAGCTATACATTAAATGGATATGACATCACCAGCTTTCCATGGGGATTAACACTCATATTGACAAGACATATGTTAACTTAATCTACAATGCACTTCTAACTGAAGGAAAGTGGGTGAGGCAGCCAAATTTTGTGCAGAAAAACAGGAAAGAGAAGTCTTTAAGTCACGTGAAAGAAATTTGATTATGTGGATGACTATGTTTAGACTCACTGCTAATACATTATCAAATATTAAGGAAGTATATATCAATCAATCAATGAGATGTAAAACATAAACAGGTCTAATGGGTTAAGGTATAAGCAAGCTTGGCTAGAAGCATACCAGTTTACAATGTTTGGCCTTGCAGAATGCACAATAACAAAGTACCTATGGAGCTACTTCAGGATTTTAATACTGTATGTGACCACTGTATTTACTCACCTATTCAAAAGTGAAAATTCCTGTCTTTGGAATCCCTGATCTACCCCTGAAGGTGTCCCTGTTGGAGTGAGGCTGGAGGTTCACCTGGAAGCTGTCTGCAACCTTTGGAGACCAATTAGTCCAGCTGTCCTAGGCTCCAGCAGCATTTGATGTCCTTTTGCCAGTCAATGTGTACAAAAGCCAATTGAAATCATAACTCCCTCATCTCAGGAATACATCAGTTATGCAAACATTCAGACAGATCCTTCTGCAATTCCCAACTGATGTTCATACCTCAGGACAATTCTCACCTGGTGTTCTTGTCTTAGGACAAATCATATTGCCTATGTGTGAGGTACATATAAGGGCTGGAGGAATGATGCACAGCAAGATTTGACCATATTTTGTCACTGTCACATTAAGAATATCTCTGTAGCGCTAAAACAGCAGCTTCAGACAGTTTTTTAGTTTGAAAATAACGCTTAAGATAAAAATAAATGCCCATAAATTATTAATAAAATCACAGAATTTATGAGGGTGGAAGGGACCTTTGTATGGCCTATGTAGGTCATCAAGTCTTACCACTGTGCTCAACCAAGAGCACCTAGACTAGATCAGGTGCTCAGGTCTGTGTCTAGTCAGTTTTTTAATATCTTGAACAATGAAGACTTCACAAGCTCTCTCAGAAACCACTTCTAGCGGTCAAACCCCTCACAGCCATGCCATGCCTCACAGTCAGAGTAGTATTTCTCCTATTTGATTACCTCTTGTCCTGTCAGTGAACACCACTAAGAACTTATCTCCATCTTCTCACTCTCCTACAAAGTATTTTTATAAATGGTACAGTCGCCTGGGGCCACATCTCTTCTGAAAAATGAGCAATCCCAGCTCTCATAAGACAGGTCACTTCACCAACTTTATGGCCCTTCACTGAGCTCCGTTCTGTAAGTTCATATCTTTCTTTCCAGGAAGAGCACAGAGCTTGTACCAGAATTCCAGATGTGTCTCATTAGAACTGTGCAGGGAAGGACTGACTCCCTTAACCTGGTACCGGGACTCCTCCTATACACCAAAGGACCATTGTTCTTTACTGTAAGAGCACTGTGCTGTCCACCAGGACACCCAGACCTTTCTCTGCAGAGCTACTTTCCCATTGATTAGGCCCCAGAACATCCGTAGAGCCTTTCACCTCCTACTGCAGGAGTTGGTGTTTCCCTCTATTATGAGCTTCTTGACAGTTTTTTCTACAGCCCATGAGGTTCCTCTAAATGACAGTAAACCAAACATTCCAGTTTTGTGTCATATGTAGACTTGCTGAGGGTGTTCTCTGTCTTATCATTCAGATAATTAACAAAGATTTAAATTATAGGGAAGAGAGTATCCACCCGTGGGGCACAATACTGGAGAGTGGCCTGCATGAACTTCATGCCACTCATCACAACCACTTCAGCTCACTGGTACATGAAAACATGTCTGATAGTTCTGCCAGTTTCCGGGCCACATCACTGTCCACTTATGTGTCACATATTCAAGTGATAAGTCCTTGGGGATGTTCATCACACAGCCTCAGAACTTTTAAAAGGACAAGGTAAATAACATCCACTGTTCTCTGCTCATCCATGAAACCAGTATCTCGTCATAGACAGCTATCACACAGGTTCTCCTCTTCATAAATCCGTGTTGACTACCTCCAGTCACCTTCATGTCCTTAATGTGGTTGCAAATGGTTTCCAGAATTATTTGTTCCATTACCCACACCATAGCTGAATTGAGGCTGTGCCCTGGTTTTGGCAGGGATAGAGTTAATTTCTTCCCTGCAGCAGGTACAGCTCTGCATTTTAGGTTTAGTATGAGAGCAATGTTCATAACATGCTTATGTTTTGGCTGTTGCTCAGGAGTGGCTATTCTGAGTCAATGACTTTTCAGTTTCTCGTACTCTGCCAGTAAGCAGGTGCGCATGAAGCCAGGATGATTGACTAAAACTGGCCAAAGAAATATTCCACACCACAGGGAGTCACATCCAGTGTATAGACTGGAGGGAGCTAGCCAGACATTGGTCAATAGATTCTGAGCAGTTATATTGCGTATTTTTTTCTCTCAAGTATTATTCCTTGCCCTCTTTTTCCTCTACAATGTAGTAGTAGTAATAATAAAAATAATGACAGCAACAACAGCTGCTATTACTACTTTATTTAAACTATTTAACTGTCCTGATCTCAAGCCACAAGTTTTACCTTTTTCCTGTTCTCTTCCTGTCACGATCCACTAAGCATAGAGTGAGATTCCTGATGGTTCATTTATCAGAATCTCAGAGTGCAAAAGATACACAAACGGGAAATTTTTAGTTTTAATCAAAGCAATGCACTTTATTGAGTGCCAACATGCAATTATTGCGATAGAGAGGGAGAGATATAAGAAACAAAGGACAGAGAGAAAAAGAGGGGAGGGGGTTTATAGCTACCAACGGCAGGTGGAATCCTCGTGGTCTTCTGCCAATAGATCCGTCTTCTTCCATGGGGAGATCTCATAGGGGTTTTCTCAGAAGGTCTCTTTATAGTTCTTTTCGAAGCGAAGGGCAGATGGCCAAGGGGTGGGAGACAGGCGTGGGCCTTTTCGAAGAGGCATAGGTGCACGGGACTTTCAGTCCTTTCTCACCTGGGTGGCCTGGAACAGTAAAGAGCAGTTCCTCCTTCGTCTCCCAGCGGACACACCTGCAGCACTTGGCAGGCATCACACCTCGGTTCAGCCAGGACTCCAGTGCAAAAGTCCTCTTGCCCCCGTAGATGATCATGAGACAGATGAAGGGTCTTCAGACCATCTCTTACACTTCCTCATCCCACTGATGGGGGCTTGTGGAGTGAGTAAGAGGCTGGGTGGTACTCTAGCAGCCAGCGGGATTAAACCACTGCATGCTCATGGAGTTATAACTCCCCAGGTACTTCTTGACCTTGTTGAACATAAATGTGTTGTTTTGTTGTCCTTCAATCTTGAGAAACCTCCCCCAGACCCCATGAATTTTCACTGGTAGTTCAGAGTAGACTTGCCATGACATAAACCAGACACTTCAGCACTTGGAAATGCAACTTGTCCACTCCCATGGGCTTGTGCATCTCCAGTTTGCTCATGTGATCCCTAACTTGGTCTCCTTCCACAGATGAAATGGCAGATGGACTTTAACTTTCTTAATATTCTCTGTATGGGCACTGAACTTTACAAGAAGAAGCAAAAATTTTAACTATAATAAATTATGTTTGAATACTTTAAACCTTTTAAAAAATCACTTGGTTGTGGGGAACTTGTAAAATATGTCAAAGCTGTCAGATCTAGGTATACAAATCCTTAGTATAGATAAAATCCTATGAAACAATTTTTGTACTGTTCGGTTACCACGTGGATAACATTCCTCACACATAACCTTACCACTGGTAAATGAAAAATGTCTCAAAAAAAAATCTAATGAATGGGATTGCACAATCTTTTAATGTTATTTTAATCTCTTTCCCTGAAGTCTATGACACAGCTAACATCAGTATCAACAGAATTAGAGTAATAAGGAAAATTTTGGACCTATTTTTATCTTTTTACCATCACATTTTCTGCTTCACTTGTATACCTTAAAACAAATAAATTACAAGAAATTACAAGATTAAATAATTATCTTATTTCCATTCTATCTCCTCACCCTTTTTTAAAAAGTGTACATGTTTGCAAAGTAAGAAATATTCTCCTTAGGGTTGTTCCAATGCCAATGTAGAATTAACCAACTGAACTAAGAGATTAGGAAAAAACAATTTTTTTCAAAAATGTGATCTGAAACAAAATGCAGACAATGTATTGAGTTGACTTTACTCTCTTTATGAGCTGCATATTGTTTTATTTTCTAATGTTTCAGTTCATTACACTTTAATATACTTTTCCTGAACTCACAAATCTCTTACATTATAGCATAGATAAGTGAAAGGCTAATGAATTATTTTATTGTGGTTCTGCTTCATCTTCTGCAGAACAGCAGTGTGTTTAGTCCTGTGTAAATCAAATGTTGCTTGCAATATTTATAATCATATCCCTAAAAGCCACAAACTGCCTTTAAATTTCCTTGCACACACCCTTTTGTGATTTTCTTAAGTGTACAATGTTACAGTACATATATATATTGTGGAAGTAAATTAAAATGTAAGGGTAAAGCTGAAGTTCTAGTGTTCAGTGAATATAGTCTTTCACCTGATGGAGAGTTAGACAAAATGGATTCACTGGATTTGTTTTTTTTGCTTTCTCATTAGCAGAGAGGGCAGCACCAGAATTTGTTAGGGAAAAGGTAGGCAGAGGCTGGTAATAACTGATCTGCTTTAAATGTCTGGTATGTTAACAGTTGTCACCCTCTCCCTTGGAAGCACATCTTTTACCATTTGGGGAAAAAAATCTTCACCAGTACTGTACAAAACCATATAGAATAACTGTCTCTCTCCAGTACTTAACAGAACAAGACCAAAATTACTTAGGTAACCTGAAACACTGGACAATATTCTCCTACAATATCTCATTGTAGGAGAATATTGTCCAGTTCAGGAGCACAGATTCCTGACAAATACTCTGTTTTCATTTCATACTCAATTCTGGACCCTGCCTTGTCTCATCACGAAATGTTATTCAGCATCATGTTTCACACAAAAGCGCCCAGTGTTTAAAGTTTATAATACTCAAATCATGCTGTTCTTATAGCTCTCTATTTTGTTTTAAAGAAAAATCAACCTGCTCACAGGTACCAATACTATCTCTATCTACACAAATAGAGTCTTGAAGAGCCTTGAGGGGAAGCCGTGTGACGAGTGGCTGTGGTCACTTGGTCTGTTCAGCCTGAAGGAGATGGAGGGGAGACCTCATTGCAGTTACAGCTTCCCGGAGGGGGAAGAGGAGGGGCCAACAGTGATCTCTTCTCTCTGGTGACCAGTAACAGGACATGGGGAAATGGCCTGAAGTTGTGTCAGGGGAGGTTTAGGTTGGATATCAGGAAAAGGTTCTTCACTCAGAGGGTGGTTGAGTACTGGAACAGGCTCCCCAGGGAAGTGGTCATAGCACCAATCCTGACAGAATTCAAGAAGCATTCGAACGATGCTCTCAGGCACATGGAGTAACTCTTGGGGATGGTGTTGTGCCAGCCTAAGCACTGGGCTCGATGATCCTGATGGGTCCCTTCCAACTTAGCATACGCTGTGATTCTGTAAAATAGAGATGTCAATAGATACAGACATATTAATTTGAAAAGCATCTCTCAGATGGTTTCTAAATAATCAGTTATGTCTCCCTAAAAATCCTCCAGCTTAACCTCTAGCAGTTTAATGGCATGGGTTGATTCACATGATAAAAATCCTTTATTTCAAATCATGACTTCAGCACTTCAGCCATTTAAGTTTTTTCTATTAAGCTTCTATATTTTCTCTCTTAGGCATCCTGATCAGCAATGTGCATAACATTAGCACTATATATATACATGAACTTCAGTTTTACAAATTTTCTTTTGTACAAGTCAAATGTTCTTGGTACCACAGTTTTCAGAGAGGGATGTTCAAGTGATCATAAATCATTATAATTCCATCACAGTAAATGTAGATACAATGATTTACTGCAGTTGAGATTCTGGGCATAAATAACAGACTGGTTATTCAGGTCTAGAGTTACATTATTATAAATTCAATACCTTTTTTAAAATAAGAAATTATACTAGCTTCAAATGCATATGTTAAAGGATAATCAAGTCCCTTAATTTACACCATTGCTGATTAATGTGCTCTTGCATCTTCCCCTGGGAAATGGGAAGGAGAGGACTGAGATCTCTTGATCTCTCTCTCTCTCAAATTTGTTCTACTTAATAGAAAATAACTAAATGGCCACTGGTTTGGGTCGCAGTCAGTTAACTGTGGTGAAAGAGGTTGTCTTTGTGCCTTACTCTTCTATTTATAAAGAGCCCTAGTAGTAAAGAGAGATTATTATTGATAGAAGAGCCAACAAGTGGTTGATGAATGCATTAAGTGCAAATAAGAAAGAAGGAACAAATATTAACCTCTGTGTTATCGATGCTTCCCTGGGGGCTGGAGCACATCTCCTGTGAAGACATACTGATTCAGCCTGGAGAAGTGAAGGCTCCAGGATACCTTATAGCATCTTCCAATGCTTAAACCAGGCCTAGAGGAAAATTGCAGAGGGACTTTTTAAAAGGGCATACAGGAGGGAACAGCTTTATAAACTGACCAAGGGTAGGTTTTTATTAGATATTAGGAAGAAATTATTTGCTGTGAGAAACTGGAAGAGACTTCCCAGAGAAGCTGTGGATGTCCCATCCCTGGAAATGTTCAAGACCAGGCAAGATGAGGCTCTGAACAACCTGGATTAGTGCAACTGCCCACAGTAGGGGTGTTGCAACTACATGACCTTTATGATTCTCTTCCAATTCAGACCAGTCTATTATTCTACAATACTATGTTTTTCAAGGTATCCTTTTAAAACAGAAAAATTGAAGAGTATGTTATATAAGAGCCTAAACAGAAGTGAATCTGTACTCAATTAATTGTGGAATCATGACTCATTTTCTGGTCCATCATGGCATTTGTGCCCTTCTGAACTGTTCACGTGTTTTCAAGTCAGAAAGAGCAATCAGATATGATAGATGTATTTGGGACTGCAGGAATGAAGCAAAAAGGAATTGGAAGTATAGTGTCCCCTGAAAGAGACAGTGGAAAGAAATGTTTTTGTTAGGTGTTCTCTCTACTGTCTGGCAAAATTGCTTCTGCTTATGCAATCAGACCCCAGACACCTCAAAAACCAGAGCGGCATGGAAAACAATACTTTTATATCACAAAGCTGTTATGTTAGACTCTTCCTATTACATTCCAGGAGTAATAATTTTTATGACCAGTGGTGAAATGCTTTCTGAAGAGAGAACCAATACCTGACATCTGCTGGGTTTAACAGAATGACAGACTGGCAATCATCAGGAAACAGCAAAGCACTTGTTTTGGGATTGCTTCTGAAAATGTGGTGAGAAAATTTTAATAATTTTATAATTACTTGATATTTTATAAAGCAGAAACTGAGGCCTAATTGCCCATTATATTTATAAGATATTTATAAATTCTCAAAAGAACGGGCTTACTTCATTAGGTTTTTAATCTGTGTTTCCTAGACTTATCTAAAAAGTCTTTAAGCTGAATTCTGAATCTCAGTCCTGCACAAGTATATTCCTGTTATTTTATAATTTTTCACACAGAGGTCTTTAGAAGAAATTTTCAGGGGACCAGAATGCAGAGTCATGAGCCCAGGTGATGTACATCACTCATCTCAGGGATAAAGAGAGGTTTCCAGGAAAATAATCGTACTAAACTTGGCTGCCTCTCAGATGTTAGTAGTGAACTAGAAGAGAGTAGGACTGAGTTATTTCTAAACCAAGTCTCTAATATACTTCACTTTCTTGTCAAACATATGGAAATGGGGTATTTCCTATTAAACCTACTTTTATTCTCTCCTTTCATTAAAATAAGTCTTTAAGAATATATTTCAGAAGAATATATATTTTGGTCTCCAAATCCTTAATAGCTTTTTTCTAGGAAATATATTATCGCTCTGATCCTACAGGATAAAATTCTAATTAGTATTAGCTGAGTATTGGCAAAGTAGCAGATGCTGATCTTTCTCTGTGCAGCTCTGGATTTTAGCTCTCCATATGTCTAGTGCATGATCTACCAAAAACAAGAAGTTATTTTTCATTAAAATTGAGCAAAAATGGATAAAAATCTTTTAAAAAATTATACTAGTTAACTGATTTTTTTTCTCATGCTGCTATTTTTAATTGAGTAACATTTATTCCATCCAGTAGATTTGCAGCCCAGGCTTTTAAAAATATTTCTAGAATGAAAAACACATGTATACAATTATTATACAGTTTCTTAGAAAGTTCAAACAATTCCTGCTTTGATGTATGTTTCTAATTAAGCTTGGAAAATATATATCTTTATTTCAAGCACATCTACATTTCATTGAAAGAAAAAAAAAATAAACCAAAACCAACACAACAAAACCCCACACAAATTTAAAAAAAATAAAAATAAAAACAAAAGAAAAAAACCCAGGGAAAACTCAGGTCTCCCTTTTCATAGGTGACAGGTGATCATAGAGTGTCATTTCATTACAAAGTACAATATCACACAAGCACAGTAGCTGGAAGGTATTTTTCAAATTGTACAATTATGAACTCACATTATGGAGGATATGCTCTCATTACCTCTGGAAAAGAGTTCAAAGTATGCTTGCTGTCTCCCTGAAATTAAATTGGAAGCTGAACTTCTTAGTACATAATGAAGATAAAGACTGAAACAGAATAGTGGCTTTTTGAATGACAGCAATCTTACAACTGATTTTTAATGAATGTTTACAATTTGATCAAGTAAAAAATTTTGAACAGGTGTTTATAGGAGCCAATTAATCAACCTTTTCTTACTTTGGCTTACTTTGTATTTTTCCGGGTATTAGTTCTTTCAGAAAAAAAAATTAGTTAGCACTTTAGTAACCTGAACTTCCATTTAAAAAGAATTAAGCTAAAACAATGTTTCGGTAGGTGGTAAGTATCATTGTTCGTTATAATTTTTTAAGTAAAATGAAACTGAAGTGTTTTAAGATCCAAAATCTGTCATAACCTGTTGGGGTTGGAATTGTGAAAAGTATTTTGAAATTCTGTGAAATACTGTGAACTCATGGACTTCCAAAATAATACTCTTTCTTGTGAACTTTTGGATTCTAATAGAAATTGAAATATTTAGAAGTAATTTAAATTATATGAAAAGTGGATTTTCACCTATCACTTCATAAATATGTATGTTTTAAATTGATAAAACATAGTCTCAATTAGGATTTTATTTTATATAGAATAGGTCAAAATAATTGAAATCCACACATATTAGTGTAAATCACTAAGGCAGCAATCAAGCATCTGAAATTTTAATACATAAGGGAAATTCAGATACATATTATTTTCTCATTATTAATTTTCAATTTTGCAGTAGACATTGGCAGAGCTTTGCTTCATTTGCTTCAATATCCTCAAACTACAGACATGGTAGTGAAAACTAAATAAATTGTTTCAAAGTAGAAAGAAAATGCTTCAAATGGTTTCCCAGTTCAAAACCTCTTTTTATTTACTTTGTCTTTCCAAACAAAAAACATACTTTCCAGATGTCCTGATACCTGAAGTGTATGTGCGTTACCTTTAGAAAGACATTAATGTGCTTAATGTGGCATGGAACAGCAAAAGCATAGTGAGAAAGCATACAAGTAAAGAAGAGCTAAAACTTTTTAATCTTTCAGCTAGTGGTGAAATGTTTTAACTTTTTTCAAAACTTTTAACTTTTTTCATAAAGCTGCTTTTTACAGTGACATGTATTTCAGCGTATATATTGTTTATAAAATCTCTCCTGATTTACAATCTTTTCAGCTGCAGAGTTCAGTCTTACTTCTGTGTCCTGCACTGTCAGCACAGTGTCTGTAGGATAATAATACATTGCTATGTTTGTAAACATTGCATTCAGGCAATAGGCACACACCTTTCATAATCTTACCAAGGTTTTCTCACCTATTTTTCTTTTGTCTTGAACATATACAGATAAGGTAGTGCTGAAAGACAAACATCTAGATCTTGCAAGTGAGTGGGCATTTGCTTTCAGAGTTTAATTGTAATACGCTTGAATATATGCATTTTCAGAGGTACTTGTTAAATTTGAGTAATTTTTTGAGAATTCTACATTCCCCAGTCATGTGATCTATTTTCCTTTCAAAGCGTTATGGTGGATTCATCCAGGCTGGATACCCAGCACCCACTAAAGTTGTTCATTCATTCCTCTTCTCAGTGGGACAGAGGAAGGAAAATAAAATGAAAGGTTTGTGTCATGGGTGGAGATAAGGACAGGGAGAGATTATTCACCAGTTACTATAATGGGCAAAACAGACTCAGTTTTGTGAAATCAGTTCAATTTATTGTCAATCAAATTTGCATATGACAATGAAAAATAAAACCAAACCTTAAAAACACCTTCCCTCCGCCCCTCTCTTCTTCCTGGCTTCAACTTCCTTCCTTGGTTTTCTACCTAACCCTGCAGGAGCCCAGGGGATGGAGAATGGGGATTGTGGTCAGTTCATCCCATGCTGCTCCTTCCTTCCTGGGGCAAGAATTCCTCACACTCTCCCTCTGTTCCAGTGTGGGTTCCTCCCACAGGATGCAGTCTCCTAGGAATTTCTTCAATGTGAGTCCTTCCCACAACTTGCAGTTCTTCACAACTTCTTGAGCATGGGTCTGTTTCATGGGGTGTAGTCCTCCAGGAATGGATTGCCCCAGCGCAGGCTTTCCTTGGGGTCTCAGCCTCATCCATCTTTGTCATAAAAATGAGGCAACTCTTAATTAATTTAAAAAAATAAAAATTTACTAACCAGGGAAAATTAAGGCAATGGTGGAATAAAAAAAAATAAAACTACCCAGGAACATGGTGATGGAAGATCCAAAAAGCCTGTCCGGCTGTTAATCCAGGGCAGAGATCTGTGGCGCTGGGGTTGCTCCAGCTANACTAGTCCCCACTATATAACATGAACTAGAACTCTGAAACTTTATTAAAACCGAGATAAGAGAGAACTTTTCTTAGTTTAAAACATCATAACTGGTAACCTCATTAATTAATAACATATAACTCTCTGAACTTAATCACTGATGATTTTCCTGTGCGAAAGTAAATTTTTAAATTTCATGAATGAAAACCTTCTTGGGTGTGGGGCCCTTTATCAGCTGCAGATGGATCTCTGCTCTTCCGTGGCTCACCATGAGCTGCAGGGGCACAGCTGCTTCCTTCACCATGGTCTGCACCACAGACTGTAGGGGAATCTCTACTCTGACTCCTGGATCCCCATCTTCTCCACTAACCTTGGTGTCTGCAGAGCTGTTCCTCTCACATGTTTTCACTCCTCTGTCCAGCCGATTTTGTACAGCAATTTTTTCCTCCCTCTTCTTAAATCTGTCANCAATTTTTTCCTCCCTCTTCTCAAATCTGTCATCCCAGGCACTGCCATCATCACCTTGCCTGCGGCAATGTTGTCTTGGAGTCAGCTGGCATTGGCTCTTCAGACATGGAGGCAATTTCTGGCTACTTCTTACAGAAGTCATCACTGGATTCACCCTGCCACCAAAACATTGCCATGAAAACCCAATACAGCCATTTTAGATTAGTTTAGTTGTCATAAAAATTTACAGCCAGCCCCTACTGTTTGCCATTATCTTCTGCTTGAAAGGCCAATGTTGAGGTTTGGACATTTATCCTCAAAATCTCCCAATTATCTGTTAGCTTTCACAATTCGAACTGATTTTGTCCTCAGGTACACCAACTTTTTTGTTGTTTTTTTTTTTAATAATAGTATCACAGGTAGTATTTTCTCTCTACAGACACTTGTATGTAGCTCATTTCTGTGCTCAAAAGGTGCTAGGATAATAGAATTTTTTATCCACTTTCCTTTTGCTTGACGAGCACTAAGTTTTCAGTATTGCAGGAGCAGGACTCCATCACTTCCTTAGACTGTGTCTCATTATGAATAGTGGTTGCCAGAAGATTACAGCCTCTGTTGCTAGACATAATGAGCAGCACCATCTGCATTTGCCATCTGGACTGTGAAAACTTCTGATAAGTTCAGGAAATGTTTGAGACAAGGAGAGACCTTCTTCCATGTCTAATCTTACCAAACTAATGAATATAACATGATTGATAAATGAATACAGTGGATTATGGATAATAACACCCATGAAAACATAATGCCAGTGATGTTTACAGCCTCAGAGGATTAAAGCATTGCAATCAGGATGAAGAAGAAGAAAGCAAAACAAATAAGTGGTAAAATATAGAGAATTATGTTTTCTCTCATGCATTTCCTTATGGAATTTCTTAGTCTCAAGCTGACTTACAGGATTGATTGTTGAAGAGATGAGAAGGAGAGAAAGAGTAAAATAATTATTTTGTTAGTAAAGAACAAATCTGATAAGGAGATTGTCTAAAAACTAACTGTACAGTCCTAAAATGTCATTGTTACAGTTACTTCTCAGAACAAACTAGTTCCCCCTTAAAATATTTAAAACCCAAAATGTATTTTACTAAAATGACAGATTCCTATTTCTTACTATTATTGATTTTAAGATTAAATAGCAATAGTAAAAAAAGCCAGCAGTAAGTAAATTAAGCAGCATGTCAAATTACACTAGCTTTTAAGATCATCCAAACTGTAAAGGCAGCTGCATGATGTTCAGAATCCATTAAGGTTATGCCATGGCTTAGGAATGTCACTCCCCGATTCAGTTCTCCCACTAAGACTCTCCAAAGGACGATGCTGCTCATTTTGTCCCCCACTCACCCTCTTCCTGTAGGGGGATGGAGAAAAGAATTGGAGGCACAAAAGGAAAAGATCATGAGTCTAGATGAGAACAATTAACTGGAAATAGTAATGAGAAAAGAAAATGAACAGTAGAAACAACAATACTAATGACAGAGGTTACAGGAAAGATGCAAACAATTCACACATTAAAAACAATGCCTGACCTCTCCGTCATGCTATTTACCCTGGTAGAGGCCCGTCCCCCATCACCAGATAATGATGAGAGGTGGTCGAAAATAACCTCCATGTCCTAGTCATGCCCCACCTGGCTACTACAGAAATCAACCCTGTCCTGGCTTGAACCAGGACAGGTTAGAAATCAATTGTACACATAATTAATGATCATTAAAAATGCCTCTTATTTCTTTGTTTTTTTTCTTTTTTTAGCCTGTTCCCTGTATTGCCTGTCAGTCATGAAAGGTACAGTAAAACTGGTACAACATCACCAACAGGAAGTGCCCAAAGTCACAAATAATCCCGTCCAAGACCAGCTGGAAAGAATAAAATCCCACAGATCATCATCAATAAATAATTACGTGACAAAATACCAAAAATTGGGAGAAAACCTACAAATTACCATAGAACAGAGGGTAAAAGAGAAAAAGAAACTCAAAGAAAGCCCTGGAAATTGAATGGAAAAAGCCACCTCCAAAAGAAATACTGAAAAAATAGGGAATTATCCAGTCATTGGCTAAAAATTCGTCATGATTTAAAACCTTAGCCAGAAAAGAAAAAAAAAGGTATGAAGAAAGAACACCATGAAAGCAAACACGTGTCCTTGCTAACTGCCAAAGTCCCAGTAAGTTGTCTTTATTTGCTACATTGCTGCCTACTAGCTGGGTAAATAGGTGTTCCCTCAGCATCTGAATGGGAGCCATCTGCAGAACATCTACAGTTACAAACATTTACAAGCTGAAGAAAAATAGCTGTGTTTTCATGTTTCCATCACAAATATGGAACTAAAAAAGGGAATCTGATTCTAATTAAGTAGGTTAATGCTTCAAAGTTCACCATTTGCAAAAGAATGAAGAAATAGGTGACTTTTTCTCTTTCGTTGTTTTACTGCTAGCCTCAAGTCCAAATAGGCTACTCAAATTTTGAGCAGTAGGTTTTTCTTCAGCAGGGAATATTTTGAAAATCACAGTTCTCCTGTGTCATACAGCTCTGATACAGAATCAGATAATGAGTTTCATTTCCCTTGGTGTCAAATTGCCTATTATCTGTACCAGAGTTTGACTCATAATGTCAGCTGACACCAAATGTCTGAGGACAAAACAAACTGGATTGAAGGCCTGAAGATACAAAGGAATTAAACTGTCTTAGAAAATATATATTTTGCAGTTGTACTTCAGCTTCAAATCAATGGGCCTTTTTTTCTGTGTTGGCTACCACCACTTCTGAATAATTACTTTTAACACTTACTTTCAGATATGGGGCAATTTGATGCTGCTACTGATGGAAAAATGTCTGTGACATACTCTGCTCATGAGGTACGTCTCAGAGACTGTAGACTGCTGTGGGTCAAGCTGCGTTGACTCAAGTCACAGTTTGTTTCCTCTTCTTTTGGAGAAAGATTTTGTCCCTATCTTTTCCAAGTGTGTAGAACACACACTTGTTCTAATATAGGAAGGAAAGGGACATCTTTGAGCTACACTAACACAAAAAAATTAAAGAACTAGCCTTTTTCCTCCTTTTTGTTTGTTTACCTAATCTGTAAATCTCAGCTCTGTTAATAAACAGCACCTTCAGTAAATTTAAGAATATTTTTGTCAGGGAAGAATTTGGGTTCCAGTATTTTACAGATCAAAAATTTACCTGATGTTGGAGCATTCTAAATATGATGCTAACAGGATTCCCCCAGTTCAATTTGCAGCAGGGTATGAAATAAGGACTATTTTAATCAGTTATTTCATACTGAGAAAACCATTTTGTATCTTTGGATGTTGCTACTCAAAGACATACTAAAATGGTTTTTCAGATTTTCACACTGTACTGACATATTTACACCTTTTTTGCTTTCAGAAGAGATAATAACCCCAGTTTTAGCAGGTTTTGGAGATCACATATCTGAATTTTCACCAAGATCACTATCACTCCTTAACAGCCTACTTTCAGTGTATTACATACCTGTTTCTGTCTTAAAACTGAATAGACTGCTGCTTCAATAATGTACAAGTTTTTCCATGGTTCATCTGTTATCAGCTACAGGCACAGCACAGACATTACCTGCAAATAGAATGGGCAGAAAAGAATAACTGAAAAATTCTGCTATTGTTCTTCTGTAGTATTGGTGCAGACAAATAAAATTATGGTTCTGATTAGCTTGGGCAGTCCTACAGAAGATGGAATATGTGAATAAAAAACAGAAAAAGTAGTCTCCTAGAAAGTAATTTTTCACTTGTTTTGTTCTTAATTTATGTTAACTGCAGGGGAAAAAATATATGTATGGGTTTTTTTTCTGTTTGAGTAAAAGTGCTAACTCAAATACTCTGGCCTTGTTCAGAGAGATTTTAATTTTAAAGCATCATCCTCAAGGGTCTAAAAGTTTGTGAAAAACAGCTTGCAACGTCCACAGTAACTACAAACAATTTTCTGTAATAAATGATTGGAATATTTATGGAAAAAAACTTTCCCAGTTTAGTTAAATTTCTAGATGAAGTACTTGGACACTTGTTGCTCAGTTGTCTGTCATTTTCTGCATGGGTATTAAGGATATATGAGCTGAACTTGTAGTGAGGAAAGAGAAGGATGCAGGCTGTGTCACAAATTATTAATTTTTATTAAAAATATACTATATCAACTATGAATTGTAAATGATTTTTCAACTAGGGCAGTGTCATGAGTAAGTAAAAATATTTTAGTATCATTCAGTCTTTTTTCCTGCACTTCTCAAGGAAATGAATGGAAAAATACTTGGTACACAGATAATATCCATAAGAGAAGATGAAATATAAACATGTATTGTTAAGTGCAGTCCTTCCTACTTAGTATCTGCAATTCTGCTAGGAAAAACACACTAAAATTTATATGACAAGATGATGTTGACGTGCTTTAAATAGATATTTATTGTATTTGTTAAAACTATGCTTGCTTATATGTACATGTGAAAACATGATGAGAAGAACAAGATATAGGAGATGGGAGGTCAACTAATTGTATGCAAAGTAAATTTAATACACCAATTATATAGTTATTATATTAATAACATAATGTATGCTATATGTTACCAAACAATATTAATGTCTCTACAGCTGCATATACATATTTTCTCAACTCATATGTATTCTTTTAATCTCTATTCTCAATGTATTTCCCTACTGTAATTTTCCCACTAAAAGGGAAAAAATACTGGGTTGTCTCCTCTGTTGATAGATCTGCATTTTCTACATGTGTTTTCTTCCATGTTATCCTAATCCAGAAGTACAATTTACAGGCTCTCAGCAGTGGAGTAGATAGTAAATTTCCAGTGAAAGAAAGTCAATATTTTTGACAGATCTAGACAGTTTTAATAAATGTATGTCAGTAACACAGTAATTATGGATATCCACTTCAAGCACTGAGTTGAATCAAAATTATTTTAAATGTACAATTAATGAGTAAAACTAACGCTTAGTTACATTTAGCAAAATAATTATTCCAACAGATACTTGAGCATTTGAATATTATTGTTTATAACAGCATCTAATACTGAAGATTTAATGTTTCATATTTAAGATGTATATTTTCAGCCTGTTTTACTCCACAGAAGGAGAAATTTTGTTATGAAGTTGTAAGAAAATGTGATGAAAGTGTAAAGTGGTAAAGTAACAGGATGAAGGCTTCATTAGAATAGTGAACAAAACTCAACAATAGCAAACAAACATGTTGTGAAAGCTATAACAGATTCAGGAATAAGAACCATCTGCAAATACTGACAAGTTAGATGAAAGAATAGAAAATCCTTGCTGACACTGAAAAATCTCAACTAATTTTTTCCATTACCAGCCCAGCAGCTCTCAGGCAGTTGTTGCACACCTCCAAGACATCCTGACAAATATTCACACATCCTATTGAAAAAAAAAAAAAACCTATTTACCATTACATTTCTTTAGCAGCCTTTACCAGAAAAGGATGAGAGTGCGGGTTCATAGGACTTATAGCAGAACATGCATATTCATGCTTAAATAAAGTTTCTGTATTCACTGTTGACACCAGAAAGGATCATCTCTGGATTTTATTATAACTGTCAATTAATGAGCTGCAAAAAGCACAACATGGTAACTAATTACTAGCAAATAATATGGCCAGATTTTCTTGCTTTAGCTATTGCAACTGATTTTCTTCCTTTTTTTTCTTTAATTCATGAAGTATCTACAAATCCCTTGTGATTTTCAAACCGTTTAAGTCACCCTATTTTTACTGTTGTGTAGTGATAACAGTACAATTAGAATGCTGAGATGGCCCTGTCAAAATCAACATAATTACCAGTAACACGTGCTTTGTTGGGTTTCAATTTTTCCCACTTTAATAAAAAAATTCCTGCCTCATTTGGAGCAGAGGAGTAAATTGGGGAATATTAACAACTGTCAGTTACTGAAGGGATTAAATCTACTACCACAAATGTTAGGTTTTAACTAAATTTTTTTGGGAATTTGGTGAGTCTCTGCCCAGACTTGCAGGTGACAGATATGAGGCGGAATGCAACAGAGATCTCCCGTTGTCCCTGAGGTGCAGATGAGTAAAGCCAAGCACAGAATTTTACCTCATGCAGATCAGCTTTCTGGAGGCTGCATCATGTCCCAGCTCCCTCCCTCACTGCCGCTCTGCTCGGTCCAGCATGCCTGGCAAGTCTCAGATGCCAGGGCTCCATGGCTTATCGGCTCACTAAACCCATAACTTCATTCTGAAAATTCACTAACAGTGCAAGAGTCCTCCACAAAACTACTGAGAATGAATGAGTTCACACAGCCAGGTACAAGTTTTTTTTGAAAATAGATTATAGGACAGGCTGGGGACAGGCTGTTTAAGAGGCTCATTGCAAACACAGTACAGTGCAGGCCCTTCCTGAAGGCCCAGAACACGTCTGCTCTACCTTATATATGATTTTTAAAACTGAAGGTAGGATTTAGACTCATAGGATCAGAATACCCTGAGCTGAAAAGGACTCACAAGATTCAAATAGAACCTCTGGCCCTGCACAGAACATCCCCGAGAATCACACAGTGTGCCTAAGAGCTTTGTCCTAACACTTCTTGAGCTCTGTCAGGCTGGTGCTGTGACCGCTTCCCTGGGGAGCTGTTCCAGTGCCCAACCATCCTCGGAGTGAAAAACCTTCTCCTGACATCCAGCCTAGACCTCCCAACACAACATCTGGCCATTCCCTTGAGTACTGTCACAGGTCACCAGAGGGAAGAGATCAGTGTCTGCCCCTCCTCTTCCCCTCACAGGGGAGTTGTAACTGCAGTGAGGTCTTGTGGGGGTTCAAAGTGTCGTCACAGAAGCAGATAGCTGTAATGAGCTTTTAGCCTTAGTTATTGTAAAACCTTGGGAAAAATAAACAAGTGGTGTCTAGGCAGGAGCCAAGAAAAAAGGACAAGATAAGGCTGTCTAACTTATGCATAGTTTTTAGCAGGGGATTAGGTGAGTATATTGTAATCTGTAGCCTTTAGAAATGAAAAACATGTAACCCTAAGAGCCGTGAGTTTATAACTGCTGAGGTACTGGTTTGTAACAGTATATAAGGATGTGCCTTGTACAATAAAGTCGGCTTTGCTTGCGCCCAGTGAAGTCCACAAATCAATCACTGACAAGGTCTCCCCTCAGTCTCCTCCAGGCTGAACAGACAAAGTGACCTCAGGCCCTCTTCATATGGCTTTACCTCAAGGCCCTTCAGCGTCTTTGTGACCCCCCTTTGGACACTTTCTAATAGTTTTAAATCCTTCTCACATTGTGTCACCCAGACCTGCCCCCAGCAATTGAGGTGAGGCTGCCCCAATGCAGAGCAGAGCAGGACAATCCACTCCCTTGCCCAGCTGGTGATGCTGTGCCTGATGCCCCCCTAGGGCACGGGTGACCCTCCTGGCTGCCAGGGCACTGCTGGCTCATGTTCGGTTAAACTTGACATCAGCCAGGACCCCAGGTCCCTTCCTGTGGTGCTGCTCTCCAGCTGCTTTTCCCCCAGTCCGTACATTCCTCCAGAGTTAACTTGTCCCAAGGTACATAATCCAGTACTTTCCTTTGTTAAACATCATATGGCCACTGACTAATGTTCTATTTTCCTTCTGTATTCATGGAATGAAGTGCCAGCTTATTCTTCACTAGCAGCTTAGTCTATATGACAAAATAGAAGCTTCATGATAGGCACCGGAAAATTTCGTCCTGATAGAAAGTCACAGATAATAATTGCATCAAATCAGGCAAAATTAGAACATCTTTTCCTCATAAACGACTCACATTTCCTACACAGCTCTTACTATTGTTAAATAAAAGAACTTTCATCACATATCACACAAATAAAAGTGAAAGGTTGATCTCTTTTTCTTCCCTGCTTGATTGTCTGCAAGGGTACCCTGTGCAGTGTTAGAGGGTTCTATGTTTTCTATGACATATGAATATTTACATTGCAAATATCATTTCCACTTGCCATTTCAGTATTTTTCATCTATTCATAACCTCCATTATCTTATAGGTCATTGCATATTTTGACAATATAATTTGTATTCTGGAGATATATGATAATTTTTGCATACAAATCCAGTGCTCAGAATATGCTTTTCCAGGTTTCCATTACAAGTCTGAGGGTGGCAGAAGTTTTCCATATGATGTATTTATTTCCAGAATTCATTTTCATCTTTATTGTCCCTGCTCAGTTACACCACTTAAATCCCTAGCATGATAAGAAAAGATGAGCACAACAGCTCTTTCAGTTGTGTCAGAATCTTTTTATACAAGAGGAAGTAACTGGAAGGAATATTGCTCTAGGAAATACTATTTTTTATTCAGAAAATAGATACTGTGTGGTTCAGAGATGAAAAGAAACAGGTTTCTGGTGGTTTTTGTTTTATTTTGTTATAGGACTGCACTGCAGATAAAACTAGGAAATAAAGATGTTTGAAACACCCTTTGAATGGTAAGACAAAAACTTATGCATTGAGTAGTTTTGAAAGCCTTGCTTCCTATAGAGTTATGTGCAAGATGTATGTGGCACCAAGATTTTGGTGCAAGATTATAACACGGTCTTATTTTAGATAATACCTGACATATTTGATTTTTTTTTCTTTTTTTTTTTAAATTTGGAGAGCCAATTGCATGATTATAATGATTCAGGGTAATAATTTTAGAAAAAAAGAACAGCCTCTTCAGACCTTACCTTTTCAAACCTCAACTCTTGGAAGACTAGTTTCTATATTTCAGAATTTCACCTGGTTTATATCATGAATCACAATAAGCAGTCTGTTAAGATGCCAAAACCTCAAGAATGTAAGGAAAGGCAGATGGGATCCTGCACTTACTTTCCAGTCAATGACCAGTACAGGTGCCTTTGAGATAGCTTGAGCTGCAGAAAAACTCCGTTCCCTAGCAGGAAAACCTCAACTAAATAGAACAGCCCAGTGAATTCTGAGTACTCTCTGAAAATCCTGCCAAGGTGCACTCTGACAGTGCAGAATTCAGCATCTTCATTAAAGGAGTCAGTCAGAAATTCCACCAGTCTCTCTCACATTTTCTTTTATCATTTGTTCTAACCTCTATATAAGCTTTCATCTTCACTCCAAGTGCAGAAATGGTAGCTGAAAAGGAAAAGTAACATGAGGTGATGCCAATAAATAGTAATAGATAACTGGAGATTCATTGTTTCTTCTGGAAGCTGAGCTGAAATTTGAATTATTAGAAAAAAAATGTTGTTAGAACATGGGTACAATTAAAAGAATTGATAATCTCCTCATAAATGATACAGTGAATGGGTTTCCTAGATGAAAAGTCTTATGAAAAGTTTATGATCAAAAGCTGAGTTTTAGAATTCTTGTTGCCTTGGGTAGCTATACAAATGGTACCCTTACAATATTTTTCTCATTGGCATATGCATTTGTTACAATGAACAACTGCCACTAGAGCTCAAACTGGACACCACTAATGTGGTCGTTATACACACAAAATCTTCAAGGACTTTACAACCTGCTTGTGCAAGATGACAAAAGAGAAGGAGAGCACACTAAAATGAAAGCTTCTCCTTAAAGCAAAGTATGTTCAGGATTTAAGCAATATTAGATCCACCCCATTCTGACATACATTTACTGGAATATGTTGCGTCTTTATTCTACCTTAGTCTGCCATTACTTCCGTTACTTCCATGACATTCTATTACATTTTCTTTGTTTCCAGCTCTTTTCAGCTTTTTTAATTTCTTTAAATTGAATATTAATGAATGTTACAAAAGAAAAAACGGTTCTTGCTTTTAAGAAAGTAGACATGGGACAAGCATGAATATGGTTAAATTTAATTTTTAATTTGGCTTTGGGATGAGTAATCAGCATTTAAGACTAAAAAGTGCTTATCACAGAGTTAACAGGGAGACATATTTCATAGGAGGAGTCAGACCGGTAACATACCTAATGGATATCATAATGTTGACATTTATCTATTGAAAATTTTACTCAAGGTCTTTAAATTTCAAATGAGAGATAAAACTAAGTTAAAGTATTTTGTCAATATGTCTCTGTGAAAACAGAGTAACTATGCCTTCCAGTGCTCCCTGTTGTTCTGTTTCCCAAGATATCAAAGCTAAATTCTTGTTAGACAATACATTTTCTTCTCCATCGTCCATCCTTACTTTCCTCCACAAGGAAATCTGGGAAAAAAGTCAGTATGTATATCCAGGTGTCAAACCTGTTCTCCTCAGTGTGTAATCACTTTGTCTCCAAATTTTTTTTTGTGCATGTGTTAATTTTAGTGCAAGAAAAAACATTGTGATTAGACCCTAAATGCTGAAATAATTCATAGAGTCTATATATTTTTAATCTCTTTGTTCTTTCATGTTCATCAAGCATACGCCATCTATCTTTGCTCTTACAAACTAACACAAAGAGAAACCAATAAAAAGAGAATTGTTGTGTATTAGCAATTTTTTTCCTTCCCAATTTACAGTTTCTTTCCTTTGTACTGAACCAAACTGTTCTAAATTTTTTTCTGAAAATTATCAGTTAGGTAGCAATGACAGATGGTATATCCACCTGCTTCTTGTTCCCTTACAAACATCAGTAGTATTATACAGCTCTATAAACCAGCTTACACTAAGGGATTGCTGTCATCAGCCATCAATGTTTACAGGGCCAGAATACTAATGAGGTGTTACTGTGGACATTAACACACTCACAGGATGCTTTCAGCAACAGAGAAATCCCATGTAGGAAGAAAAAAGATTATGAACTAAAGGGAGAACTTTACCCTGTTCTATTTTTGCTGTCCAGTAAGTGGAACTACAATGTGTGTGATGTATTCTAGCAACCAGATCTGTTTCACTTTAATTGCAAACCAGAGACCTTGGAAAAGAATATATTCTTTTTTTACTGTTTGGTTTTCTTGCTAGATTTTCATCTTAAATGCTTTCATGTTTAAGTATTCTGATTACCAATACAGATTTAAGTACAGGGGTGTCACCTGGCGTTTATGGGACTGTCTAGCTAAGTATTCAGAAATCAGTTTAGCCATTTAGAAATATTATCTTCCCTGAGTAATTCACGTTTGGCTCGTAATGAAGTGACTACTGTGAAGCACAGGTCAGGACATTGTACAGAAACACACTTCTGGCTTTCTCTGCACCTGGTTTTCAAAACCATAGTAGATTTTGGGTGTGAGATTTATAGCGGGTTGCTTCTGGCACTCTCTTGAGTGTCCATCATTGCGTAACCTCTGCTTTGTTGTCCTGCATTCTAGGCCGTCTTCCTGCAAGATAGGGATGTTTCCACACAATTTTGTTGCAGGAGCCAGCCTGTGCTGCCCCAACTCTATATCATCATGTACCCCTGCCAACACCTCCTTATTTTCATCTTCCCATCATGTAGATTCACAAACCGGTTGTATATCCCTGCAGTGTGCTTCTGCTTCACAGAGTACCACGTAGATTTACAAAAATGACACAGTGTTCAGCTGCAAAACAGCCTTTAGTCTCAATAACACATGGCTGTGTGTTTTAGTTAATTGGTGTGACTGCACTTTAGTTGGGAAGCACAGATGCCCTGCAGGAGCCCCACTGGACCACAGTGGCCATGATTTTTTTCCCACTGCAGCACATCTGCTGCGAAGGGGACCTTCATCTTTTCTTTCACAGTATTTGTTCTGGCCCTTCTGGGCTCAGCATGCAGTGTTAACTCACAGACCTTCAGGACTGATGTTAATAGTTGCTCTTTTGTAATCTGATGGTAGGGAGAACACACCCTGCTCCTCCAGAAAGCAGAACCAGAATAACCAAATGCCAAACACCGAGAAGTGTCCAAAAACTCACCCTGTAGTATGCCTGAAACCATAATCATAAAATTGATTGTGCTCACAGTATGTATTTAATTAGAACATCTCCATAATCAGCTGGACCCCTTTGCATTTCAGGATGAACACCACTACCTGTAGTTGTCTCTACTTCTGGCATTTTGTGCACAGAATATTAAAGAAATATAATAAACCCAAGATAATTACCTTTTTTCTGTATCTCCTACAAAACTGAAGTAGATAAAAAAGTTGCCAGGAAATTAATTATATTCACATCTGGAATACTAGGGTCTTAGAAAACAACCCCACACACCCACCCTCTTAAAAAATTTGAATCAATTCAGTTATAATTTAGTCTACAATATTTGTCTTACCAGTAGTATTTCAGAAGTGTGCAAAATTAAAGAGATGCAAGAACATAGAGGAAACAATTTATTGAAGGTATTTTTTAAAAATAAAAATACCTTCAAATGACTGTTTCTTTTTTGAGGCATGTTTGTCAGACACATTTTTCAAATGGAAAAATTTGGGTTTATCAGTCATTCTCCATAACCACAACTAGAACTCTTATGAAGTATCAGGGATAAAGGTAAAGGATTTCTCTTGTAATATCAATCAACTCTAAGAAAAGGTTTAAATATCATGTTATCTCATAAGCACATTTATTTTTATTACTCCAAAGTCATTTGAAAAATAAATATTTTTAAAAAGGTTTTAGAAATCCAAAATAAAAAAAAAAATTTATTACTTACATTAGATATTTTATTACTTAGACAAGATATTTTCTTAAGGTTAAATACATAAGGTTTTATTTAATTAATATATCTACATTTATGATTGAAGCTCATTTAACATCAACAATGAGATGACAACAACGGAGATCACAAGAGTCAATGAAAAGATATCTGTTTATCCTCATGCATCCTTTTTTTTTTGACAGAAGAAATCATGGCAGAATTACAGAAACAAAATCATAGTAGAAATAGACCTTAGCATCCATTTTTGCTCATAAAAAGACAATTCTGTTTTATTGTATACATATCTTCTCTTAAATGAAACTTAGCTGTCAGTTCCTGATTGCAACATCAGTATCACTATGTCTTCATGACAATCTGTCACAGTGCATTACAGGCTTACAGTATTTCTATTTTAAATTACATACTGATTAGAGTTAGAATTTTACAATGATGCAGAAAGGGTTATTTTTTATCCCTTTCTTCTTTTAAAAAAGTTCCATTTCTAACATTTAAAAATATTCTAAATTCCAGTTTTATTTAAACTAATTTTCCTTTCAAAATACCTCAGAGCTGAGGAAAAGTAAAATGACCTTTGGAACTTTATTATACAAGCAGCTTGTATATCATGAGAAAATAATGAATAAAAAACTTTATCTGCTCTATTAAAGTGAATGTTAAGCATATTCTTTAGTATATCTTGGCCATAGATAAGCTTGTTTCTTGCACTCTGAACAACTCACAGTCCACGTGGGCATGTTCTGATGCTTAACTAATAATGCTTTCACAGGCACATAGCCTTGAACTGTGCTCCTGACTGTCTTGACTACAGGGTTTTTAGTTTTCTCTGAGAAGAAACAGGACAATTCACACATCCTAGAGTTCCTATGAAGAGATCCTTACCACTGCAAGACATCAAGGATAGTAAAATCAATTAAAAGGAAAATTTTTATTACTATCAGATAATATGCTTTACAATAGAGGAAGCTAAGAGGGGAGCAAAAAACCTAAAAGATTTAATCTTGTATGGCTGAAATATTGGCAGTGGCAATTGGTAGCATATAGTATTGTCTTCTACCTGTAGACCTTGTGAAAAATCTGGTGAGTGATATAATAAGGGTCACTTGAGATGACCAAAAGAAAACCATTTCTTCCTACCAAGATTTCATCCTCATAAAAGTATAGCTTTTATACTGATTTGCATGTTTTCGGAAGAAGAGAGCATGATAAAATGCTTAAGATTCCTCTTAATTTCCTTGTTGCTATCCCTTAAACATGATAGAAAAGGTCAAAGGAAAACCTCTTTCTCTTACTTTTTTTTTCTTAGATCACTGTGTACTTACAACAGCTTTATCCATTAGCCTGAAGAACAAATAAAGCTGGAATCTAAAAAAAAAAAACCAACAAAAACCCAAAAAAAAACAAACTCAGAAAGATAATCTGTCATTATTTTTTCACAGGAAAACATCGTACATTTCAGAGATTCAATGAATAGCTATATTTTGAACAATCACAAATAAAACTATTCAACTTTTCATCCTTCCCCTTCCAGTTTATTTAATAAAACTGGTAGGATAATATGATTAGTGTTGAATATAGGATGAAGGAAATAATTATTTTATCTTCCCATACATCTTGAAATCAAATGAAGTTAATTTTCCTTCTCACCAGGGGGTATCCTAAAAGCCCAAAAGACACAGCTGAAACTGTGAAGAATACCTCAAAAGTCATCTTTCAGTTTTCATGTAACTAAAAAGGCAATGTGAACAAAATCAAGCTGTCTCTAGAGGAGGTGGGTGAGAGGGTAAGGGATGTGGGTAGGATAGCCAAGGGAAGAATTTTCACTTTCTCTTTGTTTTCCAGAAGAATAAAATATTTCAACTCTCATCTCAGTGTATTTTCAGATCTTTCCCTCAATCCACAATATTTTGATAACTCTTTCAGAATGCAAAGTAGAAGTCAGGTAAAAGAATAAATTTTCCTTGTAATAAAGTGACAGAGGTTAAATGTCCTCCATGCACTGTCACACATTTCAAGTCATAAAAAAGCACCACAAGGAATTTTACACAGTCTTTCGAATTAGATAATCAACTATCATTGTGTTGATAGATCTATAAGCCAATAAACACCAGACAGTTTTTTTAATTTGGTGAGGATTATTAAAATGCCACTGAAAGTGTATTATTTTAGGGAAAAAGAACATCTTAATTAATAATTAAATTCATTTGCAAGAAAAAATATTCAACAGAGTTCAGAGCACAGATGAAAGATGTGTAAAAGTGCCTTGCCTAATCCTGTGAGATTTGCTATGAAACTGAAGAGAAGGAAAAGAAATATATAGGAAAATAAATCTGACAAAAGTAAACAATTTCTGTAACACTATAGGGACAAAAAAAAATGTATTTAATACAGTCTATTAAGCATTCCTTGTCCTTTTTCAGTAGTTTTCTTTTGGCTCCAGTATTTCAACCTTTTCTGTGTAATATAAGTTTTCATTCTTCATGCCTCACGTATCCTGGTCTTAATTCCCTTTTAGCTAACCCCAAGAGTTTCTTGCTAGGAAAGAACAAACATTAATGTTCTGTTCATTGTGCTCCAGAAAATACCATTATTTCAACGGCATCTCCTTTTTCCATCTTTCTTGCCAGGGAAGATTTCCCTGTTCCACTAGTTCCAAGGATCAACCAGAGTATTGTCTGCAGCAATTTCAACTGAATTTCTCACTCCACAGTTTCAGAAGAAGGTTGGTATAAATCAATCAGTGTATCTGAGCAGATAATACATAAAAACTTGAAAATAATTTTTCAGGACCTCACATTTTCATAAGCAGGACTCCCACACTGGCAATGCTCTAGTAAGTATAACATATCTTTTGAAGAGTCTCTGAAAGTAGCACACAACAGACCAGGAAAACAGTGAGCATCAATTATCTGGGTTTTATGTACTTGGAAGTTTTTTCTTATGTTAAGTTTATATGATGCTTCCCACAAAAATAAGTGTATGTGTCTGCTAGTCACTACAATATTTGAGATTGTTTTCATTAGATATTTTTTAAATTTGGATTCTCTTCCAAGTTCAAAGACACATTCCATTAATGGTATTTCTTTGGTTAACTTTTTTTTAAGTGTCTGTTCTTCAGGTTTTAAAGAGTCTAATTTTGTCCCATAATACTCAAACAGCAAGACCTGTAGTTCTACTGACTCTTAATCAACACAGCTGCCTTCTTGGCTATACTATTACCCTCTATCTCAGTATTTGCAGCCAAGAGAACATTGTGCATTGCAGCAAAGAAAGGGAGAAAGGTTTATCAGCTTACTATAGTTATCCCTGAGACCATTATTCCAAATATGACCTGCTCAACACACTTGGCTGGCGAACAGCAAGGCTTGTTTATTCACAGCCAGCTCACAGCATTCATTGCTTCTTCAATTCATTTGAAATAATGGCAATTCCTGTGACTTAGAAAATGTCACAACTTATACTGTTTGGTTCCCCATCTGTCCCATGACAACACTTTTTTATGTCAAGGTACTTCTGAAGGGCTGCACGGCCCTCTGGGGTGTCAGTCACTGTTCCCCAACACAGCTCTGTGTTGTCAGTGAAATTGCTGAGGAGGCCTCTGCCTCTTCATCCAAGTCATTGAAGGATAATGTAAACAATGTTGGGCCCAGTATGGAACCTTGGGGGACACCACCAGTGACAGACCTCCAGTTTGACCCTGTGCCACTGCTCATGAACCTTTGGGATCTGCTCTTCAGCCAGTTCTCAGTCCACCTTAGCAAAAAATCCAAAAAAAAAAACCCAAAAAAAAGGAACTCTGGCTTATCCAAATGGTGTTTTACAGAAATTTTTTGATGTTTAGGTCTAAGTTATTTCCTCAGTTGAGGTCAGACAAACTGTCAATATGAACCTTACATTAGTTTCAAAGGCAAATCAATAAAAGCCCAAATGATGGTGACAGTACTTTGTCAGCTTAAACCTCTGCAATAGCTACTTTTAGTATTTTTTTCAAAATTAAATGAAAGCAGGATGAATGCAGACTGTTATTTAATAAGTCTGTCTTCAGTACAAAACTTCAGGAAGCTTTTGGTAAAATAAATATTGCATTTTCCTCTCTAAAAGATCAGGCTAAAATTGAACAAGATCAGGTATTTGGCCAGCTATACATATTTTCTTACATAAAATATTATTTCAATAAATGGCATAATAAGAATATTGATGGAAATCCATGTGCACTTAAGACAGATTATTTACAGAGGAAAGCAAAAGCCTTCAGCAACCATAAAAGTACACAATTGATTGCTATGTTGTATCACATTTTTGTTTCATAAGGTTTTTTTAGCATTCATTGCTTGGTCATGGCAGCAGAAACAGATGAATGGTTATTTTGAGGGTCTCTGGCAGTGTAAGAAATGTGTCATGAACAGCATTTTTCAGAAGCAATTTAGAACTCAAAGTCAAAACCAGAAAAAGGCATGAGTTTATATATGAGTACTGGAACAAGCTTCAAGAAAAATATTCTTGAGGTTTAGAAAGGTAATGGAACAAGATTTCAATATGTTTTCTATATAGCAGTAAAAACTGAGTAAATTTCAGCTCAAGTAAAAAGGAGCACTTTGTGCCAAACATGAATTACTTTTTTCTTTCTTCTCCCCCTGTCTTTCTTTTGAAAATCACACCTATTGTGTGTGTGAGTTCTATTCTCAAAAGTACTGAAGGCTTTTGCTCCCACTTAACATCAGCAGAAAAAAGGTTTATGACAGCCTTGAAAGAGGTACTTTCCCATACTCCTCTCATATGCAGCATCTTGTAGTATGCAATCCCATGCTTCCTTTTTTTCTCACTGTCTCTCAAAAGCAAAATGCTTCTCGAAGTGAGGATGATACTTGTTCATGTTGGGGTTAGGGTACAGAGGGCAAAATGCAGGTCTGATTCCTGTTTTCCTGGCACTGTAAGTCAGTAACAAGATATAACCCAAATAAACCATTCAAAGATGGAATAAGGAGAAAGGGAGGGCAAAGAAGAGCAACGCATTCAGAATCAGATAAGATATGCTCAATGGTCTTGAAATGAAAACACCTTTCAAGGTTGAGTTTAGTGCACAAACGATTTGATTTAAGTGATGAGCAGTGCATGGCATGGACTTCACCATTTAGGAATTATTAAATGTCTCCAATTACAAGGATTTAACAATCAGTAGAGCAGACAGACCTCTGTGGGAGCTCTTTATCATTTGATTCCATAACTTCTTGTGGAGACAAACAGGGAAAAAAAGATGTGTAGTCATTCTTACAAATTTGTCCCACAATGTCTTTTACCCCAGTATTCCAGTTTTTATAGCACGCACTGCCTGTGCCTTACCTGATGAAACTCTACTTTCTGATCATCCGAACAAGACAAATCTGCCAATATTGAACTGGTTTCTCAAAAACCTAGCAACTGTGCCTCTGACACACTTAATCATACTTGCAGATGTGCACATGAGCCAACTTTTGTGTGTTCTGGCTTCATATGTCCCTACAGCACCAAGGTTCAAACCTTTCTAGGCAGGAGTGCAAACGGTTGGAAAGCTCAATAGGGAGAGAGCTCTCTGCATCCTCTCTATTAAAAGTCTTCCTTTACCAAGCTCTTTGAATATGTAGTACAACTCCTGTAATGACTGTTCCTACCATGGTTTGACTTCACTGAACCATCCTGCAGGACTGATGGAAAATGAGCTGGAGGCTGACCATATTAAAGAGCAGACAAGCATAGAACCCATACCTAGGCAGGCATAATTTCTTCTGTTATGTTTATTTTCACTGCAGTGGAGCTGTCAAGTAGTAGTTTACTTGTTTGTTGCTTTGCAATTAATCAAAAGTAGCAAAAACAAAAGCTATAACAGAATAAATTGATTTTCTCACATTACATTCAGTAGCAGAGATACAATATACTCCTACTATGAAACACGCCTCCAGCAGCCAACAGAGTTTTCAGGAATGATTTAGCAAATCAGTTATATTCTCAGATAGTACAATCCCTGAAAAGATATGATATTTTACTCTTATTTATACCTCTGTGGGACCATAAAAGTACACTTTTTCAAGAGATGTAATCACAGGAGTGAACAAAAATGGGGTAAGAAGAAGAAAGGGAGAACATAAAGCAAACTATTTGGCCTGTATGGCTGTTGCTTTGCCCTTCAAGCAGGGTTAGGAGCTGAGGAACCAGACCTTGATTTAGAAATGTGATTTGAATTCTGTCAGAAATCAACAAAGCTTTCAGAATGTACTTCAGTTTTACTCTCTTTCTTCCATAAGACAGCAATTTTTGACTTTTTTATTCATGCCTGTAAGTAAGAATTAAATATATTGCTTATAGTCAGAACTCTAGGCAGCCGGTGAACTAGTTGTCTAAGAAACAAAAAAAGACCTACCATGTTAATGATTAACTAGTATTTTTTTACATATTTAACTTGGTTTTAGTTATTGAAAATGAAATTCTCAAATATTAAACAGTTTCTTCCCACTGTCTTGCCTTAAAGTTACTGCAGCATTACACTTAGTTTTAATTTAAGAACTTATTTTAAAATAAAAAGCCCAACTTGTTTCTCATCAGAACATTTCTTTGATTCTTGTCACAAAAAATTCACATGTGATAACTAATTGTATATCCATTTGACTTTAAGATATTCATGAACTCTGGCAGTCTCAAATAACTTCACCCTACAAAATTACTTCACTAGAAGTTTCTATAAAAGACCAACATGCAAATCTTTTTGTAGGCTATAGCTACTGCCTCCAAACTGTACATTAATTCAATGAGTTTTCCTAGATAATCTGTTTCTACAAGGAGCTGGTCACCTCTGCTTTCAGTGGCTGCCACTGAGAGCACAAAACAGGATGTGAAAGGGAGAAAACAACAATTCAAAAACATGAGGGAATCCACAAAGCAGAAGTGATGAAAACTGTAGATCTCATTTCAGTCTATTTCAAACTGCAAAATAAGAAGACATATTACATGTGTATCAAATAGGATCTGTGGATCAAATATGAAAGGGACTGGGGACTCAAAACTTGAAAAGCTTCTAAGAAAGGGGCTAGAAACTATTGGAAACTCTGACAATAGGCATGTTTTAAGAAATTTATATGAGAAATCACAATAGAAGCTAGAATTTATTTACCAGCATGAAAACCAAGGAGAAGTAACTAAAACAGCTGGAAAAATGGAACTTCTTTGTCCATAACTGATGTCTTCAAAGAAACAAATTGAAAATAATATAACAGCCCTGAAAAATGTAGTTTATGGAAGTCAGTAGTCAAACAGTAAGGTATAAACCAGTTTTCTCTACAGCTAAGGGACTGTCTTCACCTCCACTGGCCTTTTAGTTAGCAGTGCTTGGACACATCTAAACACAAGGTGCCTTGCAACACTGAATTCCAGAACCAAGGAGCTCTACAGACCAGTCCAATCCCTTGCCCAGAGCTGGCTCGGCTGTGGAGTCAGATCAGACTGCTCAGGGTTCCATCCTGCAGGGCAGGAAACTCACCGGGGAGGGAGATGACACCATTGCCCTGGGCCTCAGTCATATTCCCATATTCCTTAGCTGTTTTAGCATTAGAAAAGTTTTCCATGATCTCCAGCTTCTCTAGCCTTTTCCTACCTTTTTTTTTTTTTTTTCCTTCTGTGGATAGAAGGTGCCTCAGTTATGACTGCAACTGTTCTGGAGAATTTCTTAAACTACGGGAACACTCAGGCTAAGTAATGGTAATCCTGAACACTTCTGATTTTATCAGAACCCCTGACTGTTAGGTAAAAAAAAATTATACCTATTGTATGTCATTTAACATCAATTGCCTGGTCTTACTAATACTTCTAAGTTTAAACACATAATTGAATTAATACTGCGTTTATGTCAGCTGCAGAGCACAAGTCCTGCTAGTAAAAGGTTGACCCAAAAAATTATTAGACCAATTTGAATGAACCTATGCTTTGAACCATGCAGCTGAAGAGCCATAGACATCAATGTACCAATAAATTACAACTGCCACAGCGCAGAAACTGTGATCATCTTTATTTTGATGCTGATGTAAGAACACAGGGGCAAGACACCAGGCAAGTTATGCTGAGGAAGTATATTTTCACACAGATGCACTTCATGGCCACAGCTGTATGACGAAAATGGTTAAAGGAGACACAAGAGAGCTGAGCAGGCCATGGCAGCACCTTTCTCCATTCTATTCTCTCACTACATGCCATTATTTCTAACATGTAAGAATATCATGAGTAGTTCAGGTAATTGCCCCAGAGCCCATATTTTACTTATTTTATTATTTCCTCAACTTTTCCAGATATTTCAAGCCTATTAATTAATTTCAGCCATTTAACTATAATAGAATAGTGTAATCCACATGTTACATTTTATTGAGAAAAGAGCTCCTGGAAAAGAAGTTACATTATTATTATTATTATTATTGTTATTATTATTATTATTATCTTTAACAGTGCTGCATTTCTGGCTGTCTTTGAATAGATTGAAGCTACTGTAGTCAAATTTTGTTCAAGATCCACAGCTGTATTATTGTTGCTCTCAAATGCAAAGCAGAGTGGTGGTACAGCTAATTATTACCTTACTCACTTTTAAAATGTAGCAGAATGTGATTACAACAACCTGCTGTTTGCAATACACCAAGATCTACCTGCAGTCCTCAGCTACTTTCCACACACCAGATGACTCATGCTTTGGTTTCACTGGTTTCCTTAGGTAAAAACTGATGCTGCTCCACACATAACTTCAGATGCTGTTCATAACTAATTTTATGGCATTTTCTTTTTTAAAAACTGAGGAATAAAGATCTCATTATGGATAAACTTCAGACTTCTAGGCAGAGAATGGTTTTGAAAACAGAAATTAGGGACATCCTCACTGTTGGAGGTTGAGAGGTGTGGAATTTTTTCCCCTTCCCTGTTGCTAGGTTACTAATGACTGGGTACTTAAGGACCATTAACTTCTTTTGTAAGAGACAAAAGGGCTAGCTGGGCGTGGTAAGGTAGGAGGAGAGGTGATCATCCAAGGGACAACGCTCGACCACCGGCACCAGGCAGGCAGCAGTGGGAACTGCGGACTGCGGACTGTGGACCCCTCAGCTACCAGTGGCAGAAAGTTCCTTCGGCTCTGCGCTGCTTTACTTCTCGTTGGTGAGTGAACTTTCGTCTGGGAGGGGGACGTTTTCCTGGAGGGCACATCCTCCTGGCTGTGCCGGCAGTTTTCTGCTCAAGGGAGCCGGCAGCCGCCGCCCCNCTTCTGGTTTTTGTTTGTTTGTTTGTTACTGCTACTGTTGTTATTGACTGTTTGCCTTGCCATAGATATTAGTAAAGAACTGTTATTCCTTTCCCCATATCCTTTGCCTGAAAGCCCTTGATTTCAAAATTATAATAATTCGGAGGGAAGGGGATTCACTTTTGTGGGTTTTAAGGGAGGTTTACACCTTCCTTAGCAGACACCTGTCTTCAAACCAAGACACTCACACCACCAAAAAAAAAAAAATTAAGGTAGTTTCTTGTTAGAGTTATTTAAATGTTACAGAGGGAATTTGAAGACTTACTTGTCACAGCATAAGACTCCATATGCAGTTTGCAATTATAAGTAATCAATACCTGTAGCCACTGCTGAACATATTCCTATCTCTGAGGATTAACATTTGTTCTTTGCACTGGAATGTCATGTAGAGAGGCTGCATGGTTATATCACAACTGCTGAGTCCTTTTCTAAGCTATATAAATTAAACTTAATCAGTATTAGCTCATACAATTGTAGGTCCTGAAATGAAACATAATTACAATGAATAATTTAACATAATTTAATTGGATCTTGGGAATACTTTTCCATAAAGCAAGTTTATATGACTATCTGCAAAATTACATTTTGTCACTCATTATTTACAGAGATGTATGACTTTTGCTCTGTCATAATTAGCCAAAGTAGCAGAAATTCAAGTATAGCAAAAAACCAACATCCCAATATCTTACACATAAAGACCCAAATCTCTGAATCTGGATGATCTAGAGGATAACTTATGAAGCACTGAGTTTGTAATTTTCATTTTCCTTGATTATAATGGAAGAATCATTTGCTTAGATCTTCTCTTGAAACTCGTCATTTATCATGTCCAAGCTAAGTATTTTCTTAAAGGAAATACTCTTTTGTGATATCATTCCATTTAGATCCCTTCATAGTTCCTTTTCTTCTATCCTTCTCCATAGTCCAGCTCCATGGAAATGGCAAAAAAAAAAAAAATTCCACAAGGGGAGAAAAAATCATGAGATTGCCTAAAGCAAATGAAATAAACAATGTCTTTGGTGAGATTATGTTTAACTTGGGGACAAAAGTTCTAGTCCAAATTCAGGACACTAGTAAATTATTATGAACAGTGCTGTAAATGATACAAACAAGAATGGGAAATGTTGGGTAAACCTGGATGTCAGCAAAGCAGGATGGTCAGGAGATGACTAAAGGAACCTACGAATAGACAGCAATAAAACTGGAAGTACCAAATTAGAGAGAGGTTGCTGGTCAAGTGACTCAAAAATTAGGTGAGATGCATCTGTTCAGAGTTTACATTTCTACCCATAGAACTAATTAGTGAAAGATTATCTTACAAGGCAGAGATGCATACTAACAAAAAAATATAGGAGTTTGAAGCAATAAATGTGAAATAAAAAGAAATGTCTTAAAATGAAAATTCATATTTTTAGTAAATATCTTACTTACCAACAGTATTTCCTGTAATAAAAAAAAATATTCCCCACTGTGTTGTTCCTTACAAGCACTAGAGAGGCCAAATGCCATGAAAAGAGCAGAATTAAGGCAGGTGTGGTGAGCAACTGAACTAGCTCTGGGAACAGAGATCACAAAACCCAGTGCATACTGTGGGCGAGAGAGAGCGCAGTTCCAGAGTCTAAAACTCATGATGGAACAGACAGGCTTACTTCAAAGGAGGAGAAAGAAAATGCTATAGAAGTATCACAGTGGAGTACAGAGATTTTGGAGCCTCAGAAAAGAATAACTGATTTTGCATAAATGAAGACTGGATATAAGATCTGCAAGCACGCCATGCAAAGATGGAGAGAGGCAAATAAATGTCTGTTGTTCTTTGTTTTGTTGGTTTTCTTCCTTCACCTTGTGCTTTCCTTATTCAAAAAGTTTAAACAAGTTCATTTAATTCAAATAAAGAGTGGTTTACTCAGTTTAGTTCAAAACCACTTAAACCTGGGGGCAGGCCCAAGTGTGAGAATAATACAGGGCCATCCTTATTAATCATCCAAAGAAGTGGTTGACTCAGACCTCTGTCAGCATGTGAAAGGCAAACTAAAGAGAGAGTGGAAAAAAACACCAAACCCCTAAAAGTTATTCAGTCAGAAAAGCAATGATATTACACAAACAAATGGGGTGTGTATCAGCTGGAATATTCTTTCTGAAGAAATCTACCATCTACACTCTGAAACTTAACAAAAAGTAATTCAAGGCACAGAAGGATAAATAAATCTTCAGATTTTCTCACACATAATCTGTTCTATATACACAGTACCCATACTTTATTCTGTTATTGCACCTGCCTAATCTAAATTTTACCTTGCTGTACCCCAGGTTTCCCTATCTGTACTGTTATATTTTTTCATTAAAACTTTCAAGAGGAAGATAAGTATATGCTAACAACTGTATTTATATACATGTTAAATTAAAATTGAAAATATTTTCACAGTTAAGACTCTGCTTAATGATTTCAGAATTTTTGTAATTCTGAATAAAATAAAATTAAAATAACATCTTTTCTTTTGCTCTTTTTCCTCCTGTGGCAAACCACCACTGGGTTATTCAATGTGCATGTTGCTATGGTGCAGCCCATGTTCGGGGTAAACAGCTCTGGATGGGTTGATTTCCCCTCGCAAGATTCTCTCCCTGAGGGTGGATCCAAAGAAGGGTCTGCAGCACAGCTACATCTACTGCTCGCCTGTCCATCACACTACCTCAGACCCTGTGGCAGGCCTGCGTGGCTGGAAATTCCCTCCAGCTGTATTGTTATTAGCCAGTTTGATTTTGTACCTCACCTGAGATGTTCCTATTGGTTTCATGTCATGTGTCATCGATTCCTGATTGGATAATTATATTGTACCATCCCCTAATTTGTAACCCCTTAAAAGCAACAACTAGAGAGCAACAAACGGTCTCTCTGTCCAGCTTCCCTTCAAGGTAAAATCTCCCTGCTCCTACGGGGCGGAGTAATACATCTTGGAATGCAGCTGGCAAGAGTCCACTCTTTCCTCCTTATCTTTGCCTCTGCCTAGGAACTGCCTGATGCTGATGGCCCTCGGATCAGACAGGGAAACTGAGGCATGGAACCTCAGTTACCTAAAACACCGTCACTGGTTCGTGTGGGCATCGAACCCCACAACAGCAGATCGGGCCAAAGCCAGGCAGGGCAGGACGGCAGCAGTAAGAGCGCTCTACGCTTTCACTGAGCTACAAGCAGCAGCCTGACCTAAAGCATGTGCTGTGTTGCACATCACCTGATCTGATCAAACCAGATGAAGATATATAAAATTCTTTCTTCTTCCTAGACTTTTCACATCAAATTCTACTTCACTGGAGACCATTGTGCTTATTTCTTGGTGTAAAAAAAAAAATTGTTTGCTTTCCTGCCTTTTAGATGACAAATTTTGATTTTAAAAGTTTTTGTGTCAAACATGCACAAAATGAAAGTAGCTTTCCAAGGCTTCTGCTTGTATTCCTGCATTAGCAAAGACTTACTGTTAGAAAGAGCTGACATGATATATCAATTTGTTTGATTTGCCTTTTCTAATAATTTTAAAGTATGGACAATTTACAATATTTGGGGAAAACAATTAATTCAATTAGCATCTTTAGCTACATAAAAAGTTGGTAATTTATTTAATGTCTGTTAACTTTACTGGTTTAGATGATACTTAGTTACCAGTCTGTAAACATGTTTGTGCAAACATGACGCTCCAAACATATATTTGGATGAGCAGGCTGTTGTAGCAGATTCAGATAAAGAAAGAACAGCACTGACAGCAAGCTGTATGAGAACTGGCTTCCTCCCCATTTTTCCTCTCAGAGAAAATGTTAAAGACACTCCATCATTTCTTCTGAGTGATTATATGAGTAGAGTTTTCAAAAAATCAATTAAAAATATGAACCCTTACTTGCCATTTTGAGCTCATAATAGACATTTCTGCCAGTTTAACAAAATGTTAACCTTTCTGACAATAACTTCAAACTAAAATCAGTGTATATAGATCTTGGTTTATTATAGGCCTCTGCTCTTACAATAAAACCCCAGTTTCAGGGCAAACCTTTAAGGAAACATCTGATAATCGGCAAAAAAACCTTTTGGTGGGATAGAGTTAATTTTCCTCATAGTGGCTACTATCAGGCTCTGTTTTGAATTTGTGCTGAAAACAAGATTAATAATGCAAGGATTGATTACCCAGAGCCAAGGCCTTTGCTGCTCCTCACCCCACTGCACCAACAAGGAGTTGAGAGGGGTCAGAGACAGGACCTCAATCTGCCCAAGGGATATCCCATACCATGTGGTGTCATGCTTCACATAGGAACCTGGGGAAAGAAGAAGGAAGGGCAGACATTTGGAGAGATGTTTCTTTTCTCAAGTAATTCTTTGGTGTAATGCACCTGCCTGCTCCTGGGAAGCAGTGAAATTAATTCTTAAATTTACTTTCCTTGTGTTTCAGCTTTTGCTTTACCCATTAAAGGCATCTACATCAGTCCAGGGTGTTTTGGACTTTAACCCTTTTGATACTCTGCCCCATTCCATTGAGACTGTGGGGCTCACTGGGGCTAAACTGCAGCATACTGTGATCAGAAAAATGTGTAAAAAAGGTTTGAAAATTAAAGCATTAAATTCTGAAGCAGTATTTTCTTTTCAGAGACTCAGCTGCCTGAAATCTGGTGCTGAGTCACTGAGTCTTGTAATAACAATCTGAGGGCTTTGGAACACATATGTCAAACGGAAAAATACGTCTACCTGCCTATAGTGGAGTTCTTGCTATTGGTTAAACAGTGGGAGAGGCAACTCTTTGTTCCTAATATTAGCTGTCATTAACATTACGTAAAACAAACCTTGGGAGGTAAATGGAGTGTCACAGTAGAGCACAAGGACTCCCACAATTATTAAACATTTTTACAGTATGAATACTTCTGATAAAACATTTATCTATGAAACCTGATATGTAATCTGTCCAAGATGTACAAAACAGACACTTCTTTGAGTACAGAGGTTCATCAAGTTGTTTCCTATTGTTTGGGATAGACATCAGCTCTTTACACTTCAGATACGGAAACATGTTATTTGACAAAGGGAAAACTTGCTTACTCTTCAATTTTGTCTAAGCTGTTGTCTTCGGTGATGCCAGAGGACAGCAGCAGGTGGAGGCCAAATCCAGCAGCCCAACAAAGATGAGGCTGCCACAACCCTGCCCACAGCTCCAGCTAGTAGCAATCCTGAGCATGCATTTACCAGTGGACACATGCACACAAATACGAGTTGATACCACATATAGAGATGTATACATTGATGACCAGGCAATTTAGCACAAGCTGACACATCTAATACTCACATGAAGGCAAACAGCACAAGTGGCCTCATCCTACTCCTCTCTCTTGTTGAGGAGGATGGAGATCTGTAGCAGTGAACATATGCATGTATATGTACAAATATATAAACACTAGCAAATACTGTCCACACACAGCCTGACCATTTTAACCCTTTCCCCCTTCTGTTATCCCACGTTTCTTCCACCACAGACAATATAGAAACCTCTCTGTTCCCTGCTTTGGTTCCTCTCAAAACTGTCCCATAATCAGCCTTGTGCAATTCTGAAATGCCCTTCCCCTGTATCTTACAACATGACCCTGGCCCCGAGCCTGGCAGTGACACTCTGGAAGTCACCTGAAAGTGCCACCACTGCTGATTATCCTGGAATAGGTGTCCCCCTGCCATGGGTCTGGGGCAATCCTTGGTCATCCTAGGGAGACTGAGATAGAAGCTCACTCCTTTGGCTGGGTTATTGGGGTGCATCCTCCTGCCCCAATGTCTGTGGGCTCACTCGTGCATGTGGAGAGGTCTTTGTTAGGTTGACAGCTCCTGTGATGCCTGACAGCAGCTGGCAATAGCAGTGTTTAGGCTCCTCCACCTGCTCCACCCTAACTCTGCCCTCAGTCCGGATGCAGTTTTTACCACAGAACATAAAACGTGTTACTGGGATACTAGCAGGGTTACAGAACATTCAGCCTTATGGCTACAATTTGGTAGTGGGTGCCAGTTTGGTGCTGTCTGGAATACAAACATGCCGACAGGTCTACTGAGCTACTTCTGAAGGGTGTTTTATTCTGAATGTCAACAAGTAAGTGATAACCTTAACAACAACTTATGTTAAGTCAAGAAAAATTAATTTTAAGAACTTTTCAATGAAGGAGAATATGTCTTTCACATTTCTTGCTTTATTGGGTTTTTTCATGAGTGATCTGACAGTTGTAAATACACTTAAGGCGCCGTAAATAATATGCTAAGCTAGAAATAGCTTCATGACTTTGGCCACAAACAGTCTACTAAAAAATTTCTTTTGGGGCTCAATTCATTTATCTTGGTTTCTGAGTAGCCTCAAAAATACATTATTTAAAAACAACAGTTTCCATAAATGAACATACAGCATTTCACAATAATATATTTAAATTTTGTTTTCCCAACATAAAATCTCACTGGCTGATCAAGTCATCTTCAGAGCCCGCAAAATCAAAGCAACAATCGAGCTGACTAGCAATCATTTTAGCAAACTGATGATCAACCTCTGCTATTAGCCAGATTATCTCACCAATAAATATAGACAGATAGGCACTACAGTGAACTACAAGTGAGAAAAATTCAGTCTGAGTCTTGTAAAAAGCTCGTTGATGACAGCTGAAAGATTTGCTTGTACTTTGTGGGCTGTGTAGTTTAACTGACAGGTCCATCAACATAAAATATCAACCAGCAGGAACAATGCATCCTCCTGATCCTGACAAAAATTGACTGAAATTGTAACCAGAGGCTTCATTAACAGACTACTGTGAAAGTTCACTGTTTATGGAGCCCTCACTTGCCTTGTTGAAAGTTTCTTTCCTTTTTTCCAAACCAGACTATACAAAGAGGTGCCAAAACTTAAGGTCAAGGATCTTCTCACTGCACCTACTATAACCATTGATATGAAAGGGCAACTGCACATGCTCTCTAATTCAAGGGATTTTTGGTATTTAAATTGTTTCAAGTCTACAGTGTTTACACATAACAGGAGTCTCTCCTTAAGTGCCTGCAGTATATGTTATTTGCTCTATTCCTTAAAAAAATCCCATCATTTATCTTTAAACAGAGACAAGTTATGGAAAGTAATATACCTACCACTATTCTCTTAAAATTATTTGTACTGCAGTGTATTAGTCTTTCCCAGAACTGTGCATCAGGTTACTTGGAACTCTAGAAATAAGCAGTACCCTTAACGTAAGTCACTCAACATGGTGCCAGTAACTGCAGCAGGAAGAGAAAAGCACAAAATTGAGGAAGAAGAGAAAAAATGCACAGAAATACTAATTGCAAGCAGTCTGACTTGACAGTGTATATTTGTGCTTTCCTCTACTCAACTTTTTGTGAAGCACATGAAGTAATATCTATATCAGATACTATGGTGGGGAAAACCAAGTGTTTCACATTATAGCCTGAGATGTTATTCCACAAGTTGTCCTAGAACATCATCTTTCACAGTTTATTTGATCTTCAATCAAATGAAGTTTACATATCTGTGTCCTAGATACTACTTAAATTTAACATCCCTTTACTCTGTTAGAGAATAAAATAAACCAATAAGTTTCTTCAGTTAAGCAACTACACTCAAGAGACAGGGAAGACATACAGCTGAGGGATAGGTGATGTCCCACTCACTCTTAACTGAAAACACTTATTTATTCTCAGAGCTAAGGTATTTATCTTACTCTTGTTCACCTTCCCATTTTTTTTTCCTTTGCAATAGTCAATGAAAGGTGCAACTCCTCCTTCCCTTAATAACCTGGCAGGAGAAAAAGATACCTGAACAAGGGAAAGGGTTGAGGAACTGCATGTTAGTCTTGGAAAAATAAGGAAAGATTTTTTTCTCATCTTGCCATTTCTTTTGGTAATGTGAGGTACACAGAAAGCCAGCTAACTCTGGCAGAAAATAACACAGAGGTGCTCTTATCAGAGCTGAAGAACAGTATTATGTGACAAAGAAGTTAATCCACTCAAAGTTTTGTCAAATTTCTCTTCTACTACTTCATGAAAAACTTCATGAAAAATAAAACTGCTTATGCTTCGTACCCAAATGAGAAACCAAAGACAACAAAATGACACAATCATTACTGAAAATTGTATTTCATAGTCAATATTGCAGACAGAATATGTTTTTACGTATTTCAGATGCCTAAAGATTTGGTAACTTCATATTCAGAACATAATCCCCTCCAATATAAGATTGCAGAACATGCTCTATTTCATAACCTGAAGAAAATCACAGTGCCATTCACTCTGTCCTCTCCTTTTTTCCCTCATAGTCTAATATAGAATTTATTCAGTTTTAGCATTATTGTTGAAATAAATGGGAGATTGCAGAAATGTAACATTAAAAAAAAAGGTGTTTCCAGTTCATAAGCAAACTTGCATCTAGAGTATTTGCACAAATTTTACTCTAAATGTTTTCAGGTATTTTTAAGGCACTTGATGTAATGAGAAAGCATAAATACATAGTCACAGAACTCCAGCTGATATTGTTTCTATTGCAACAATTTATAACATGGAAAATTCTTTTCATATTTCACTTAGTAGAACCCAAAGGACTTCTCACAACTCATTTCAGCTTTTGCTCCTGTCTGTTCCAAAGTGTAGCTCATTTCCTTTCCTAACATTTGTGGAGTCACAACAGCAGCACTACACCCAGTGCTGCAAAAACAAACAAACAAAAAAAAAAAGGCACTTTTGTTCATTGTGGTGTAGAGTTCTCCCTAAAGTAGGTACAATGATCTGTGTGTTGTCATTGAAGCTCAGCTCACAGGAATAAACATAATGAAGAAAATGCTGTATGACAAGAGTAAAAGCCGAATTATGTTAGACTTACTGGGTAGTTCTCACCATAAGCTAAGCAAAGTAGATGCCTTTCAGTAGGACATAGCCTCTATAATGATGCCAGCAGAGCCATGTTAAAACGATCTGTGCACCAACTTCCTGTGCAGCGTGGGAAAAGAAAATATGAGATGATACAGCTCACTGGATTTCAACAAGTGCTTTTCCACATCAGGGAAAGATCCAGTCAGCAAGGACAGAGAAGTCCTTTGAACCAGCACAGCAAACACCTATTTAGACCCAGTGACACTGTAATTCTCTGCCCTCTATCCTTTTTGATTTTTTGACTCCATCAGGTGTATGATTTTTTGTAATGTAAATTTTTTTTATTCAATATTTGGTGCTACCAGCTATGAAGCTCTAAATTCCATATATAATTTTAACTATTTCACTGGAGTTATACAAGAAAATAATCTGTTTTAAATATATTTTATCCAATATCATAAGGGAATTACCAAAAAAGGACAAAATGGGGTATCATGGCAGATCCAGCTTGCAATCTTATTAAAGCAGTGCACATCTGTGTCTACTTCTTGTTCTAAACAAAACAGCTGAGTGATACAGATACATAGCCAAGAATTTGAATGGGATTTAGTTTCACAAAGATAAATGAGACTTGAAAAATTCATTCAACACACTGATGCCTACCTTCCAGTGATGGCAAATCAGTAAAAAGGAGAAGTCACCTATATTTTGGCTTCCTAAAAGCCTTTAAAATTTCAACCATTAAATTTTGGTTTCAAAAATGTTAACTCATGACCCAAATATCTTTTCATATCAGTTTATTTTCCCTTCAAAATGACAATGGCCCCTTCCTGATTTAAAATGTATAGCTGAACCATTATCTATTATCTTATGGCACTAAACACCCTTCACAAGAATGACCATGCTAGAATTCAGATCCTATGTATTATACATTTACCTATATCATCTTAATATTTTCAATCTTCCCGTACATCAAGGCATAGAATTTTCGGAAATGGGATCCAAAACAAATTTTAAAACATTCAGATTTGTGCTGAGCCAACCAAATTTTGCACCCATAATTAAAACAAATGTTCTATTTCTTCAAGGGGAAATTGATCTTAGCAGACCCAGAAATATAATGATGAAAGTTCTTTGGTGGAAGAAAAATATAGTAGTGTTTTCCCAACCTATATGTTTAAAATCTGTAATTAATTTTGTTCTCTTCTCTCATCTGATTGTTAAAGGCTAGTCAATCATTTATGAAGCATAAAGTTTGACATTCTGAGACCCAGTAAGACTGTGGCCCCCAGCTGTGGAACAACAGAAGGCAGCAAATAGAAAAAAAAATTTTGAAACTTGGATTACAATGGAAAAAGTCTGAGAAATAATCCACAGAAAATCAATCTTTTTTTGTAATATTTAATAGATGATTGGATTTATTAGTTATATGTGTGTTGTTATAATGGGGTTTCTAAAACTTATTTAAAAGCTTTAAATTAACTAGTACTTTAGAGAAGTACGGACTGTAAGGTAAAAATTCTCTGTTACTTCTCCACATTACATGATTGTTAGTTGTAGTGCAGTTACAGGTGCTCAAAGATACAAACTTCTTTTAAAGAAATTAATTTTTTATATTGATTTAAAATATATTTTCTATGTTATCCCAGAGCAAAATTAATACTATTCATTCACCTTAAATACTATTTTCAACAAAATACAGTAGCAGAGTCAACCTTTCAATACACTCGATCATTCTGTTTTCAGTTCATGGAATGTAGTTAAAAGATTTTATATACATAAAAAAGTTGGTAGGAAATTGTAGTGTGTTGAATTTTTCTTGCTGTTTTTTATTAATTTTTCTTTTATTATAATTATCATTCATGGACTACAAAAGCATGCTATTTGTCTCAAAAAACATTTCCACCAGAAATCTTGATGAATACATAATTTTAGTTGTGCCATATCAGTCTTTACAATACTCATAAAAACAAGAAACACAGACACACACAAAAACATTTTTCTTAAATGCAGTCACTTGGCCAGTGCTACTGTACAGTCCAGCATGTGATACGTGACACAGTAGGAGTACTGTGACTGAAGAGTTTATTATCTATTCGTATACATAATTAATAATTATTGCTACAGCTTTATGTTGCTCAGCATAGTATGTCATAAAGATAAAATTGTTTAGCAATCAGAGTTAATGAGTATAAAAATTCAATATTCTCTTGTCATTGTGTACTACACTTTTGCTTCCATTGCCAATGTTTCTCAGCTCATTATCTTCTCCAAACATTCTGGAGGAAAACATCTTAAGGCGGTTTTAAGGCATAGGAGCATACAGATAATACGCCTTTTGCACATGTAGAAGAGGAAACCTTGTTGAAATAATGTTAACTTATAAGCAGGTGTAACTTGCAGTTTAAATTGAAAGAGGTACCCACACCAAACTGAGGCACTGCTACACTTTTCCATCTTGGCCCAAGCCCTTTCCTGATCTGATCAATATGGTAAATACAATGCTGCTAGAATGTTGAAAGTGTTTTACTGCTGATCTACAATTTATGATGCGTATCACATGGGACAAAGTAATTAAGGAAAAGGCATTGCATAGATAAAATAGAAAAAAAAATTAGTTATAACTCAAAAGCCAAAAACCTGTACAGACCCAGCAAAGGGCATTCTGTGAGTGGTAAATGCAATGGAGGAATGGTTACTATTACTTTTTTCCATCCTGGTCTGAAGAATAAGAATAAGAATAAGAATAAGAATAAGAATAAGAATAAGAAGAAGAAGAAGAATAAGAATAAGAAGAATAAGAAGAATAAGAAGAATAAGAAGAA
>VZTX01000626.1:95654-127938 GCA_013400915.1 Pardalotus punctatus
AAGAAGAAGAAGAAGAAGAAGAAGAAGAAGAAGAAGAAGAAGAAGAAGAAGCAAAACCTTCACAAGGAAAGAATATTTTAAACAGGAACTCCAGGCACAATGATCTTTTACTTGAATTTCATTACAGAAGTGTTCTCATTAACAAGGGATGCCAACAATTAATTCGACCTGTATATTACTAGGGAAGAGATATCTTTTACAGAGCTTGCAAACAAATACATTTTAAAGAATTTTAAAGGAGTAAGTTCAAAAAATTGAAGTTTACCTTGTACTTAAAAAGTTCATGAAAAGAAAAGGAAAAAAAAGTGATCTGTATTTTACCAAACTAGGATAGGAAAAAAAAAATCCAACAGTAATTAAGAAAGTAAACTGTGAAAAAAGATAGCTTAAAACTGCTCATTTCATACTCTATTTTGGTCAATAAAAACTAGAAAAGTTTAAAATTGTCAATATAAGAAACAAACACTTTTTTAAAAAATCCAACTACACAACTGTTATTTTCATAAATTTACTGCTTTTGGAAATCTTTCCAGACTACTTTTGTTACCCGTTTTTAAGTAAGCAGTATTAAATTTGATTCTTTTTTTTTACTCTTAATGTTAACAGTTTCTTCAAATCAATACAGACACTCATCAAAGTTATTTGAGTTAGCGTAAATTAATAGCTTTTATTTTGATTTCATTTAAATTAGTAGCTTCTATCTTTATTAATAGTTTTTCCATGACAAATAGGGAAGGTTATTCACCATTTCAGAGAACAGGAACTGCAAGACAAAGTAGATTATATGGGTTGTCATTCACTTTAAACAAAACCTATGTCTTGGTGTCAAATGCTTCCTTTCCTTATCGTGGGGCTTAATTCTTAATCATTTTTACTTTGATGTCCAGTGGTCATCCTCCACTGGTCAAAGATTAAACAATTGGAATCCTCTAAGATCAAAAAAGCAGATTGTGGAAAACTTCAGCACATCATGTTTCCTCCAGGCTATTGTTCTAATTCCATCCTAATTGGCCAGGAGAGTCATGCACATCCTGAGGGGCATCAGGCACAGCATCACCAGCCAGGCAAGGGAAGGGATTGTCCTGTTCTGCTCTGCACTGGGGCAGCCTCACCTCGGGTGCTGGGGGTAGTTCTGGGTACCACAGTATAAAAAATCCATTAAGTTATTAGAGAGTGTCCAAAGGAGAGCTAGAAAAATATTGAAGGGCCTTGAGGTGAAGCTATAGGAGAAGTGGCTGAGGTCACTTGTTCTGTTCAGCCTGGAGGAGACTGAGGGGAGACCTCATTGCAGTTACAGCTTCCTTGTGAGGGGAAGAGGAGGGGCAGGCACTGATCTCTTCTCTGTAGTGACCAGTCTCAGTACTTGAGGAAATGGCATAAATCTGTGTCAGGACAGGTTTAGGTTGGATATTAGGGAAAAGTTCTTCACCAAAGGGTTGCTAGGCAGGAAGAGGCTCCCCAGGGAAGTGGTCACAGCACCAGCCTGACAGAGTTCAGAACGCATTTGGACAATGCTCTCAGGCACACAATGCTCTATTGGGCATGTAGTGCAGAGTCAGGAGATGGACTTCAGCGACCATTGTGGATTCCTTCCAACTCAGGATAGTCTAAGATTCTATGAAAGGTCACACTTTTTTCCACTGCACTTTGACTTACAGAATTCAGAGAGTCTGAACTCTCACTCAAAGTGTTTCCTCATTTTTTACTCAGAACAAGCCTAAAGCACACAATTATCTTCAAACTTTTGCACCAATGTACTTAGGGGCATCATGTATTTCTGACGTTGGTTAAAAAGGTAGATTTCCTTTACAGGTGAAATTCCTGTTCTCCAGACTTTTTTAAGAAGTTAGTCACATGAGATTCTATAGACCAAATTATTTTTGTTTGGATTTAATACATTGTAGTTTATTATGCATTTTAGGGTTTCTTAAAAAGAAGGAAGCATTTGTTTTCCTTATGGATGAACCAGACAGAAGAAAAATATAAGAATTTCCAGAAAGATGGTCAAATATCTTAACACTATTAATGTGTTAGCCAAAAAAGCCTAGGCGTTTAAATCAGGAGGAAAAAAAAAAAAAAAAGTCTGAAAGTTATTGTAAGTAAATAAGAAAAAGTTTTGTATAAGAAAATTGCTTTCTTTGTGGCTTGTTGAAAACTTTTCCAGATTTGTACACATAAGACATTTTTCTTAACAACTTCACTTTCCTTTTATTGACCAGCAGGTCAAGTTTCCTCCGGCTACTGAAATTATGTTAGAAAAAACCCACATCTGTTGCTGCAAAAGGATGATTGCTTTTGTTTTTGTTTTTTTAAAAAAAGACTCCTAACAGGCATTTAGATTTCACTGGGGTGGTACTGTACCAAAGAGATTAGTGCCTCTGCCCAGCAAATTTCCATTTCCATACATCTAGAAGGACATGGTAAACCAAAGGACAGAAAACAAGTGAGCAGAAAATCCCATGTGTGATGAAAGGCAGACACAGAATCCTTAGACAGCAGTCATTGTAGTTACAGCTGGTTATGTCTTAGATAATGCCAGATAACATCATGGTTTTAATTGGCACCTTTATAGACTCTGTCATATTTATAGACATTTATATAATGTTTACATAGAGATATTATGTATATATGTATATATACACATATCTGTATGTGTATATATACATAGATATATGTGTGTATATATATGTGTGTGTGTACATATATATATGTATATATACACACATTTCTGAGATAGAAGTGGCCTTGTAATTTCTATCAGAACTTATGATTTTTCACAAAAAGTTTTTACTATGTTCTCTGGAACTAAAAACTCTGTAACAAGAAGATCTGTAAATTTATAATGTGATGTATTGGAATTTATCACATGCAATTTATAACACTGAGGACTCCCCAGTTTATGGAATGTTTTAATTTGGAAGTCACCCCTAGAAGTCATTTTGCCTAACTCACCTGGTTGAACAAACTGAGTTCAAATGGCTTTTGAATATCTCCGAGAAAGGAGACTCCAGAAGCGCTCTGAGCAACCTGTTCCAGTGAGGTTCAGAGAACAGATTAAACTTTATTTTCTCCTGAAAATTTTGTTGCAAATATTCTTCCCTTTGAATAAGTAGTTCAGAAAGATAATTGTTACCTTTTAGCTTAAAAAATATTTCTAAAAAGAAAACTAAACAAAACAGAAATAATATATGCGAGATGAATTTCATTGGTACACATCTCCATCAAAATATTGTGGTCCCACAAACATAAAATGGTAGAATGATTATACATGTTCAGTTGTTTGGGGATAATTTTTTATATGACAAACAAGATAATTACCAATGTAATTTTTCCTCATATTTTTAATGTACTCCAGTACCAGTAAAGGTACAAACAACTTATAGAGTACCTGTTCAGGATGAATTCAAGAAGGCCCAAACTGAGAGCTGCTACTGACTTATGGAATGAACTGGACTTGCATTTTGAGCAGAAAACATAATGGTACAACTTGAAATAAAAGTGGATCTACCATATGGGGGTTTTTTCCATTGATACTTGTATTACAAAAACACCATTAGAGGTACAAATTTAATTCACTTGAGATTGTGCTTCATGTGAACAAGAGTAGAAATTCCAAACTACAACTATAATTGTTCATTATGACATAATTTTGAGCCATGTATCTCCAAAGCAAATATTTCAGCAATGCAACACAGGTTTAAAAGACATGATAGTATAAAACATTTATTATTCTGACATGGAATGGTCAAGACTGGAAGACACCTTTCAAATTCATCTGGTCCAATCCTCCCTGCCTAGAGGAGGATCCTCAAGAGCAGGTTGCCATGGCCAATGTCCAATCAGAGTTTGGGTACTTCCAGGGATGGAGATTCCAGAACCTCTTTAGACAAACTGTGTTTGATCACTCTAAAGAGATTTTCTCCTTTTCAGCAGGTACACATTACCTCTTGTTCTGTCACTGAGCACCACTGCAAGGAGTGTGGCTCCATCTTCTTCACTTCCTGCATAAAATTCCTCTGAGTCATCTCTTCATCAGACTAAGCAATCCCACATCTGAGTCTCTCATTTATCTAAACATTTCCTGACCTTTCAATATTCCTTTACAAAGCTCTTTCTTGTTCCAGATTTCCCCTCTAATCTCAGGGTCCTGGGATTGTTAAATGTTGGGTTTATGGCCATTCTTATCAGGAAAGACTGAGGAAAAGAAAGCATTACATTTATTCTGCTCCAAAAAGTGTATTGAAGTAAAGCTGTGTTTCCTTTGGCAGAAAAATATGTTTTCTATATGTTGTTTTCTCTCCCATTTCCCAGCTATCAATATGTGTCAGGAATACTTTAAAATATTATGAAATTAAAGATATCATTCATTTGACTAGTAATGTTAATTGGAATTTTTTTGTCAGTTCGGTATCTGTTGTGAGTCACAAATAAAAACCAGGAACAGAAATATAAAATCAAAAAATATTCTTAAATTATGAATTGTGTTTAAATTAGCCATCCTCAGCTTATAAAGGGTGGGGTTTTTTTTTGTTTGCTTCTTGTGGTTTTGGGTTTTTGGGATTTTTTTTTTTTTGGCTGGGCAAATTATATTTTTGAAACATGGAAAAGAGTAGTTGAGAATCCAAATCATACCTATAATTTGAGGCAGATTATGTTCATGCTGTCCATACAGTTCATGTTTACATGGACACTGATAAATGCACTGCAGTCCACCTGTCCCTAATTTTGTGGCTGACCTTGTGTGTTTTTTTCATAGGTGTGGGTTTGCTGTTTGGAACCAATGCCATTACTGTCTCACTGGTGATAGGAAACTGCAGCAGTCCCACATATATTAGACCAGGACAGCAGAAATACACCTGGATAGTAAAGCCAAACATACTCTGCTACAACTAACACAGCTTACTTTTATTTCACAATTCAAATGAGAGTTTAATGATTTCAAAAGCCTTTAGGAGTCCACCTGAAGATATTCAGTAGGGTACAGAGAGTACAGTAATCCTGATGATTTTAATGCTTGGTTTTTCAGAACCAGAATATGATGTTAGAAGCAAGGAAGAATCTGCTTGTTCTGCCTTGAGCATTCTTGTGTGGTAAACCACAAGAAGAAATTGAGGATGACTGTAAACACTTCCTCAGTTTCCATCCCATTCAAATCACCTGCAGATGTGATGCCTAGAATATATTTGCTCTTCAAATATATCATATATATTTGATGTATAATATGTTCAGAATCTACAGAAAATGTGTGCTCCATATCCCACGAAACACTACAGCTCTGCAGTTTTCAGGCTGTGGCTTGGTCTGCTCTGAGCCTGGACGGCTGCTCCATCCTGACCAGTACACTATCTCAGGCCCTATGCATGCTCTGATCTCCTTCTGTAGCTCTTTCCCTGGCAGATCCCATGATCTCTCAAACATTTTCTCCCATCTGTGTATCCATGGCTTCTCCAGAGCAGGAGTGATCTGATCTTTCTGCTACTTAGAGGAGATCCATCTGACATAGTCCTCCTAAAACATGACCAACTGTAAGCAAACCATGCTGCAGGCCTTGTGAAAGATATACGACATCAACAGTTCCCCTATATCAGTACAGTCATCTCATCTCTGTGACAAATCAAGTTGCTCAGGCAAGTCTTAGCCTTGATAAAACCAGCATGGTTGTTCCTAACAGTGTCTTCCTGGGCTTGGAAATTGCTTCCAGGAGGATTTTTTTCATTTCCTCCATGGATGTGGTTGAGGAGAGGTTGATAAACTTGTAGTTACCAGGAGCCTCTTGCCCTTCTTGAATAGAAGGCTATCTTTTCCCAGTAAACAGGAAACTATTGCCACTACCTTTTGAAGGCATTCCCACAGTGACACCAGACACCTCTTCCCTCATCATTGCGTGTATCCTCTGTAGTCCCCCAGATCTGTATGTATCTGAGTGGGCTAAGTGCTCCCTACTTTGACCTCTTTCTTCTACGAATACTGCCTTCATCCCACAGACCTGAGAGGCAGCTCAGAGTCTGGGGCGGAGGGCAGTTCTTGGTGGTGAAAAAGGCACTGAGTATCCTGCAAGTTCCTGGTCAGTAGGGCCCCTGGACCAGTGAGTCACAAACTCAGCTTTTCCTCAGCCTTATATTTGCTACTTACAGAAACCAATCTGGTTGACCTCCCTTGCTTATTTCAGATCCAGCTGAGCTTTGGATTTTTAACACTGGAAGATGCTATCCTGGGCCATTCATAGAACTATAGAGACCCTCCTTGTCTCCAGTTCCTGTATGCCATATGCTGGTTTTTGTCTGAGCCCATGGTCTTCTCAATTTTTATTGATTTTGCTGCACACTGATTGTGGATTGTCCTTGTGCTGCCATGGTTGGCATCTTCTTCCTGCCATGACAATTTCCAGGGGATCCTGTCAAACAGATTCCCAAACAAGATGAATCTTTGTCCTTTGCCCTGTTCCTCTCTTTCTACCCTGAACTTCTAGATAGTTTGTGGAATTGCACAGAAAATATAAGGGGTTTCAGATCTGTCAGTAGTAGAAATTTCCAATGTGAAACAATAATAACACCTCTGATAGTGAGACACTATCACATTCTAACTTCTAGCTATAAATGTTCAAACTATAATACCACCTGCTTCTGACTTCGACAGCATGTACACAGATAGAAAATGAAACCAAATAAAAAAGCTTGTGGTCAATGAAAATTGCTCCCAATGTAGCTGATGAGTTTATTGTTGAAGATAACATAATAATATTTTCTAAAAATGTTACTGATGGGGATGTATAATTTTAGATTTCAGAAATAACAAAAGATATTATAAGCATGATTTTCAAATATAGCTGCTCAAAAGGGCAGTTCCAGCTCCAAGGACAATCTCATTATTTAGAAATCAAATGAACAATAAGATGAAGGTTCCTTCCCTACAATTTTAATAAGAAGTCAATGGAAGGCCAACCTAATTTCCTGCAGTCTCTGCTCAATAACATCAGTCAGTGAAATCAGCCCTAATTTAATCTTGAATTCAGTTATTTCAAGCATTAATATTTTTCTGAATTCAATGAGCAAATCCATCAGACAGAAGCATGTTAATTTCACTAAAATAATTTTATAATTCAAAGGCCTACTAAATTCCCAAGTTACATGCCCCTAAATTCACAGTATCTGAATTGATACTGAAATTTTAGCTTAGCTCTTTTCAATGTTAAGTAGGGTAAGAGGAAAAAAATATCTGATTGATTTCATGGTTCTTTATAAATGGCAGATAATATCTGACAAGCCCTTAAAAAGATTTAAGTGATCAAAAGTACAATGTAGCTCTTGGAACAAAGACATATCAATCCCAGTCATGTAGTCTGAATTTCTAGACCAAAAGCCAAACAAAATTATCTGTTTCAGTTCCTTGTCAGCAAAGTAGCATTTACTCCCTTAATATTTTGCAAGCCAGATATTTCATTGCTGTGCCCCTGAAAGTCAAATTCTGTTAGGCAATGTTTTGCCTGGAGAAGTCAAAGCTTCTCATCTTTATATTTTAGGCAGCAGCCTTCTAACTTGCATATGTGACTTGTTTAAGAAAAGGTCTCAAGATACATAAAATAGTAAATAAGACTGCCTGCCTAATAAATGCAGTGCCTTGAACTGTTAATTTTTCTTGGGAGAAGGAATGATCTTTGAACTGCCCCATACCACAGTTTTGGAAATGCCAAAACTGCATTGTGGTCTGGTCCCCGATTTAAAGTCTACAAATCATTAACAATCCTATTTGTTAACTATTTTATACTTCATTCCCACACTTAATATATGCCCATATATACATACAATTTCTTTCTACCTCAAAAAGTGAAGGGAAATCTGGCCTTAAAATACATGGTTTCTAAACCTTGCCCAAGTAATTGGAAGAATTAAAAGGGAGATCTGTATTTGATTTTTTCACTTCTTTCACTGCCAGTATTTTGTGATAAATTGCACAGCAAGTATCTAGACAGCAAGTAGTCTGTATAGAAGGATAAGAAGAGTGATAGAGACAGAAATAGAAAAGAAGGAATATTTTTAGAATATAAAACAGCTGCTCGGGACGAAAAGAAGGACTTCAACTAAGAAGACAATAATGGAAAAAAGAACAAAAAATAGAAGCAAGAGGTGAAACAAAGGAGAAATAAGAAAAAAGAGAGAACAGATAAACATTACTTGTTATTCACCTAGTGCTAACCACAAAAAAAAAAAAAAANGACACATAGAATAAAAAACAAAAAAAAAAAAAAAAAAAAAAAAAAAAAAAAAAGAGAAAAGTATTATCTCTGTAACATAAGACCATAAAGAAACCCCATGGTAGTAAGAAAATAAGCCAGAGGGACTATGTTAATACAAAGAACCACTAAATGCAAATACAGTAAAATAAGTCACCCTAACATCTTTTCTAGTTAAAGCAAACATTTCTGTGAATTTGTTTTCAATAAAATATTCATAATGTAATTCACCTCCATTACATTCTTATTAGGTGAAATTCCTGGCCCACCAAAATGTCAGCTAGAGGAAGAAAATATATCTGCAGTAAAACAGCTAAAGCTCTTTAAGACAGAAATGAAACTTGAGATGTTTGAACCACAGAAGGCTTATAGTGGTACCTCAAAGGTTTTTGTAACTTCCTCTACTTGTGTGTGTGTCCATTTGCACTGATTTTACAGTTAGTACAGTGTAAAAAAACAGGGTGAAACAAACAGATGCAGAAAACTGTTCCCTTCCATTTACCTTGTCTTCCCATGAGCTGCTGGAACAGAGGAAAAAGATTGTGTCTTCCTAGCAGCAAGATTGAAAATTTTCTCCAGTGAATGATGGGTGTTGCTGGTTCTTGGAATACCTGGGAGGTATATGATATCTTCAAAATTCGAGTTTGAAATACTCTTGTCCTCAGGGTTCAAAATAAAGTGGTGCTTCTTGGGTGCCTTTATATTGCAGCTGTTAATTTGTAATTCCAGAAGTCTGAATTTGGTTGCTGGTTCTCAGTTCTTGATCTGTAAAATTCTTTTCTTTTCTTTTCGTTTTCTTTTCTTTTCTTTTCTTTTCTTTTCTTTTCTTTTCTTTTCTTTTCTTTTCTTTTCTTTTCTTTTCTTTTCTTTTCTTTTCTTTTCTTTTCTTTTCTTTTCTTTTCTTTTCCTCCTACTTTCTTATATTTTATTGGTCTCCTTTGATGTTGCCTTTTCTTTTTTTTTTTTTGAATCTCTGTTTTCTGTAGTTTTGTGGCTTTTTCATCCCATCAGAGGCCTCAACTCTGTAACTGAAGAAATAATAATGACATGGGGACATTTCCTTTCTTATGTGACAGGTGCATCTGCCTGCCTTAAAGTTTGTCTTCTCTGAGATGCAAGGGTCAAAGCTTTATCAGCTTGGGGTCATCAGGCCATTATAACTGATTAATGGAGCACTCACCAGAACAACAAGGACATTGTGGATGCCATGTTGCAGAGTAGTTATATTAAGTTTCTGAAAGCCTTCCATTAGCAGTTGACTAACAAACAATAAATTACAAGCTTACAGAAAAAACACCTTTTCTCTGTTAGACCAAAATAAAAGCAGGTATTTGGAAGAAAGATGAAAGAAGAACTACTCTACCTCATTACGCCTTTTCGAGGATACCAGTTTCATGGTGCCTGAAGTCTAACAAGCAGCTGAGATAGATGGTCAAAATTATAAGGGGAAGTAAGAGGGAAGATGCTGGCAATGCCTTTCTTTAATCCACTTCTTTTAAACAAAGGCAAAAGGAGTCTTAAAGGAAATTGAGGAAAAGATGAAACAGGAGGAAGAACGGCAATGAGAGATATAGTCCTATTCTGCTACCCCAAGTTGCCATCTTAGTGCTTCACACAGACAGCAAAGAAAAAATAGATGATCCTTGCTGCCTCTGATGTAGGCTATCATTTACTCTTGCCTCTGAGGAGAAAGCAAAGAAAGGGTGTGCATTCCAAGAGAAACTGTAAGCCAGGCCAGAGGAGAATGTACTGTTCTAGTGATAGTTCAGTTAAAAGGCTACAATCCCTTGACAAACAGCCTCCCATCTTTGTTCTGCCACCTCAACCACCACAATCCTTTTCACTGGCTTATTTCTGCCAGACTGATTGAGGCTGCCTGCACTTGGGAAGAGCTGCATGTGTGTCAGCACCAGCAGGTCTGGGAAAGAAACAATCTTAGTTGTCACCTGCATAAAACTTTTTCTCAGCTCAGGACCACTGGCCCTACAGTCACATGCAAGTGCCTGAATCACAGTTCCTCATCTGCTTCCTCTTTGTTCTCAGAAGGTTGTATACAAGTTTACAGTTTGACAGACACAAAGAACACTCCTTATACACTCAGCTAACCAGAAAGCATGAAGATATTGAGACACAATGGAAATACTTCGTGTAAAGCTTAAAGGCTGAGAACAAATTTGTTCTAGTTAACTTCTAAGTATCCAATGTGTGAAAATAGAAATCATTACTTTTTTTTTAAATTCACGTGCAGAAACAATATAAATGTTATAAGTAATTTCTAGTCCTTAATTTCATATGTGTTTTATTTGTCTCACTTGCACTTCACTTCAGGAAGTACCCTTGGTGTTTTTCTCTGAAAAACAGAAGAGAGTATGTTCTTCAGGTTCCTAGTTTGTCATAGTAGAGAGATCTTGATCTTCTCTGCTTAATCTTGAAAACATAAGTCTTTAGAAATGCCTGTTATAGAACCAATTAGCATTTTGCATCCAATAGAAAATTTTAGAGCAATTAAAGTAGTAAATATTAAATAATTAAAAATAAAATTTAAAAAAAGAAATAAAAAAGAAGAAAAGGCTAAAAAAGAGAGGTCCTCAGTGCTTTCAGTTATTCCTTCTGACAGTGCTCACTGAGACTTCACATCACTACTCCGGGATCTAAATTAGTGAAATTGATTCAAAATCCACATAAGGGTGTCAGCTTCCAGATATCCTATAGCAGATCAAGAGCTAACACTGACATTTTCTGCACCTTTGCAGCTCTACAATGATAGGTGAGAAATTGGTGATGCACAGTTCTGCAGACCTGTGTAAAAGAGGGAATTGCTATTTAGTGCATGCAATAACACACTGTGAAGAGTATTGTCTGAGCCTGGGAGTTCCAGCCTGAGCTTACCTTGATTAAATGTCTAAATGGATGATATGTGAGCAGAATCATGATTTTCCTGTTATCATTCTTCCTTGTTGATTTTCAGATTGGTAGTGACATCTTCCCTATTTTGAAAAACATTTGTAGGTCTATGTAGTTGGATTAGAATATAATTGAAAGAAATATCCTGCCATCACAAGTTTCTTCATAGCACTAGGGAAACAAAAAACTTTCAGGCATGTGATTTTTTTATCTCTGTTAGGAGAATTCATTAGATACTGAATACAGAGTTTTTCCATTTGCTACTCAGTAATGACAGAGAACTATGTAGTTTTGGTTTGTTGTTTTGGGATTTTTTTTGCACTGCACATGGTTTCCCCGCTCATTTTACATTCATGCATCTATAAGTTTCAGAAAGTTGTTAAAAACCAAAAATTGCTTTCAACAGTGTCTTTTACTATACGAGAAAAAAAGTTGGTTTAAAAAGCCAACTGACTTGACATAATCTTTAACTAAGCAAACTCTAACGGTAATTTGTTGCAGGGTAGTCATTTCTGTGACGGGTATACATTTGTCTTTGCTCTTTAGGCCATCACATCACAAAAGGAGTTTAACTAATTTTTCAGAAGAATACAAAGTTGATAAGTTATATTCATCCTTCTTACAACACACTCTTACTGGTTATCTCACAGGTCACCCCAAGGTGGCTTATAACTTGTCTGTTATAGACTGCCTGAAAAACCTTTGCATGTACAGATAAAGAAGGAACATTTTCAGCAAAACTCACAAGCTCTTAATTACAGCACATGGAAAACCCACTTAGATAGTGTATGAAAGCTGCATAAATCCATCAAAGTTCTAGAAAGAACAGAGACTTTCCTTTATAAGTGTCTTTTGCATTCCACTTGTATATTTGAACTTCAGATGCCATTCAGCCTATTAGTTTGCCTTCTGTCCTGTGAATGGTTGAAAAATCTCTCTCCAAAGTGATTCAGAAGTTTGCCAGTCAATGGCGTTGTTTATTAGCTTTTCGGAAAACAATTTAACACCAAAAAGATTAAGAATTTTTGCATACATATATGACAAATATATGTATGTACATATACCTCAACATAGCATTTCAGTACTTGAAAAATTATCAAATATAATTGTCCTGTTGATATGAAAATTCCATATATATTTTTCAAAAACACATAGAACATGTATGTTAGACTACAACCTGACTCCTCAGTTTCACCCATTAACCACATGCTCAAAAATCATGTAGAAAACTTACATCATGCACGTTTTGTGCTACCTGGCATTTGCACACTGTACAAGTTCAAATTTTGTCAGGCTCTGAATAAATAAAAATTGCATTTGCCAATTTACAGCTAAACAGTTTATAACCAGTTAAAGACAAAGAAACGGGATGAGTAAATTATCTACAAATGCCCTCTCTCGTTCCAAAATTTTGGTTTGCATGTCAACTATTGCTCTAAGTGTTCATTATGCAAAATTCTTCACTAAATAATTTCTACTAATGACTCTGAAACTGGAACTTTTCAGAGAATAAGTAACTGAAATTCTGTAAAATCTTAAATATGTTACCTAGTTCTGGTTGGACAAAGAAAGCATTCAGGGTTATATATTTTACTTTAAAGTAAGTAAGATTTAAATAAAAACTTGACATGTTTGCATTGAAATTTCTTATCTTCCAATTCTGCCACTTGTATCAGCTGTCCACCACTCATCCCTTCTCCAGCTTTATTGCTGACTCTTGGCTGATACCAGAAGTACTCGGGTGAACTCCTCTCACACTTTTGCTGTTGAGGCCCATCTCCACAGTTACCCGAAGATATCTGGGCTGCGAGAAGGAAAATGAGGATGTTTTTGTGTGCAGCCAGTGGCCCCTGCCTGTTCTCCTGCCAGGGATCAGCCCTTAGCACCACACACCAAATAGACTGGAATACCGGTTTGTCTAGGAATGGATCTAAAAGGAACCATACACTCAAGAGAAGGTCAGACCTCTGCACCTGGATACTTGGATTGCTGTTAGGAAAAAAAGAGAGCATTTGTATCCTAGATAACATTTATTACTTAATAAAATTTTTAATGAAACGAGGAAAATATTCCCTCACTGCAGGACAGACAGACATGTCCAGCTTACTGCTATTCCAACAGAGTGAGCATCACACAATATTGACCCAGACACTGAAACTTTTCTATTGTTTTTGTTTCTTCAATGAGTTGGAAATAAAATACAAAAATTTTGCATCAAAAGTTACTTTAGTAGACGAATTTTACAAAGTCTCACGGTAGAAAATCCCTATCGTAACTCAGAGAGGATATGTCATAAAAAGTTAAAGGCTAGGCTTTGTTCTGTTTAGACTCAAATTCACAAAAATCCTCAGCTGGATTAATTGTGTGGTGTTTCAAGAGTACACACCTACTGACCTAACTTATCTACGTAACACAACTTTGAATGAAACTGTAGCATCTTTTGTCTGATGGGCTTTTTAGGCATTCCTGCAGAGAACATAGAATTTGTGCTTTTTTTACCAGCACCAGAGGAAAAAGCCTTGAAGTTGATCAGCTTGGCACACAAACTTTCTCATCCTGTATTTACCACTTACCTGTAATTCGTAATTTTCATGATCTTCTAGCTCTTCTGGGAAGCTCTGCTGATTGTTTTGAATGTAAGGCTACACTTCACATTTTGTCCAGCCCAGCTCTTTCCACTATAGTTCAGGGACTCATTCACTTGTAACACAACTTGGCACATTAAGTTGGTGACTTGCCTCATTTTCCACCTAACCTGACACAGATAATGGATTTTCTTTAGGGATGTGTATGGTTCAAGTGGGGAAAGGTGGTTTGTTTAACCAGGCTGGGGTGAAAACAAATGGCTGCTAATTGCTCCATCTGTAAAAACAATACTGTTCCTGTCATTGCTCCAAAATTACTTCAAGAAGACTAGATAGGAAGGAGTAAATTACATAGTCATTAGAAATAAACAAGAAAACAAAACATATAATTATTTCCATGGAGTTGGGGAGAACATAGTGAACTAAATAAGTCTAGTCTCACAATGGATGGAAGGCTGAAGGACCAAAAGAGATGTCAAAACACTCAAACTAGAACACATAAAGATCTGGAAATAAGGAGAGCTGTCAAATCGTCTGATTTTCGGTAGCAAAGCTACATGCAGGATACAAGACAAAGAGCAAACACTCATACAAGGAGCACAGTTTGACAAAAAAGCTGTTTGTCACAGTCAGTATCTATTCAAAGAACACATGCAATTTAGAATTTCTGCTGCTGATCCAAATCAAGCTACCCTGAGAACAAGAACATGTGATTACTGAAGCTTGGAGAAACATTTACTGGAAGTAACTCCTAGTAAGACTTAGCTGAAGGGCAGTTAAAGACAATCCCATACATTTTGACTAGCCCAAATTTCAGTTCAGTGGCACTTGTTGGAGACAGGCAGAGATGTTTATTGGACATGTAGACTCAATTTGATCACAAATAGTTAGGCAAGTACCAGGGAAGCAGCCAGAGAAAGGCTGAGATAAAAGGCAAAGCTAAGTACTAAATTATACTGACCAATACAAACCATAGGTTTGCAGTGTTATCTCCAAAAGCTGACTGAAATAATTCAAGATAATGATAAAGCAAAAATATGCACATTGCTGTAAAATGAAACAAGTTTCATAGTTATTTCATTTTGGATATAAAAACCACAGTGTTTTAGGTTCTCTGAAAGCCAGTTGACAAGTTAGTACTCTACTCTATTTCCCAGCCTGGTGAATAATGCCAGGATGATCTTTTTCTTGAACAATAATATCAATTCTAATAGGCAACTGGATAGAAAAGAAATTTTAGGAAGTTACAGAATCTCTATTTACAGCTTAAAGAAAAACCTATCTGTAAACACAGAACACTGGACTAGTCATCATTGAAGTAGTCCCTGAGATCTGTAATTCTAAGTAATAGGGAGTAGAGCAGACTCAGAAGAAAAAAAAAATAGGCAAAAAGATTTGGTGTGTTAACCTTCAAATGAGGGGAAAATAAACTAGAATCTGGAGGAATACTGTTCCATTCATATTTACTGATCTGTAGGCAGGAAGGAAAACCTTCAGGAAAACAAAGTCCTTAGTAGTGGCAAACCAAGAGCAATGTATCACCTGACATTTTAGAAAAGAATATGAGTGAATCATACAACATGAAACAATGAAGTACACTTTCAGGGGCAAAAATCCCCAACAAAACACACCCCCCCTCCCCATGAAGCTCTCATTAATGTGTTAATATGAGAAAAAATGAGATATTGAAAATAGTTCAGAGACTTACGAGAAGAAAATTAAATGTGCAATCGTCATAAATTGTTCTTGTGAAAAAAAAAAGGAAATCACTGGAGGCAAAAACCCTTTGTGAAAACAGAAAAGATAAGATAAAATAATAAAAATAGATATCATACCAAAAATTAGCAGAAATTATTATGGTTCTCACTCATCATGTCCCAAGAAGAACAGCTATTTCAAGGCTAAAAAAACCCAAACAAACAAAAAAATCCAAAAACATTATTATTGTTTGATCAAAACTTAATTACAGTAAAATTTAAGCACTTTAAGATGACTCTTGAGGTGCAAATAATACACGTATAGAAGATACACATAAAAAGAGTTGTCACAATACCCTGTTTATAAGAAGTGTGACAAGTTTTGTTTTTTCGAAGTAAAATCAATTGAAACTTCCAATATTCTCACTTTTTTTAAAAAAAATGGACATATTATGAGTTTCATTTTAGTGTATCATTTTCTCCCATTTAATTCTTTTCCCATCCCCCAAGGCAGTTCAGATAGCAATTAATCTTTAGCTTTACAAGAAGCAGGAAAGTTGGGGAAAAAGGAGTAAGACTGCTTACACATTTTGTAATTTGATATGTAACTGCCCAGTGGGGCTTTTATTACAATGCATTCAATAGATAAAATTAATCCCTACAAGTATGCCGTGTTATTTGTTCAAGCTAGACAAATTGAGCTCAGCCCTCTGGAGGCAGACCAGAATTAGTGTAGTGAAAGCTCATTCTGCAGTGAAGATATCCTGACAGTATTTTTCCCTTTCTGTGTTACTTGTGCCTCTGGGCACAGGGCTCTTGATCAGCCTTTGCCGCTTTCCCACAAGCTCCGACTGCAATCACAATACTGCAGCAAACTGCTCACGTGCCTCCGCGCACTGCTTCTCTCTCCAGTCCTGGTGGGATAAGAAGCCTTCAATGCCTGTGCACAGCTGCCTGTTAATTTTTCTCAGTGATCTTATCCCCAGCTCCTTCATAACTGCTTCATATCTTCCTCTTCCACATCAGTACACGAAATCACTTTAATGCATCTATAGGTTCAGGGACACCGAGTTAAGAAAAACAAAGATTGTAATTTACCACTCCTGTTCTCTGAGGCTTTTAAATCTCGTCATATGAACAGTCCTGACAAAGTCTACATCACTCACAGTGTTTATAGGGATATTTGTTGATCTAAGGCTTCAAAAATGCTGGGTTATATTTTTACATGGTGGTCTGATCTAGGACCTTATATAAACTGCATATAGTAGTACACATCAGTAAATTTTAAAAGTTACATTCTGTTTTCTTGGTATCATCTTAAAAGATTCATTTTACTTAGATGTGAACACTGTATTCCAGCATAGGCTTTAATAAACTTCAGAAAAATTAAATTTTTCCTCAATGGGTGAGGGACAGCCACCTAAAATGAGGCTTCCCAGCACAAGTTCCATTAAATATACCATACAACAGGGTCAAAAGAGACACATGAATTTGTACCACGCCTTGAGTTGCTAGTGTCAAAAGCACAATATTAATTTCATTACTGCTCTATTAAAATTAAACTTGGTATATCAGTTGTAGAAGAATCACAATTAGATATTTTCACCCTCTAGTATTAGCCATTTTCTCTCAAGCAGTTTTTGCCTCCTTTGAGCACAAACCCAAGCATAAAATAGATGAGCTTTGCAAATTTTTAGTTAATAATGAAACCATGTCACAGAAGAACTAATGTGACGTGTCTTCAATTTTAATATGAGTAATTTGTGTCAGTCACTGACACTAACTGTTACAGAACTCATGTTCTACTTTGTATTTGTGGAAGTGTGTCTTTTCCACGCAATATTTCTTATGCCAGTGATGGAGGCTTTATGTAATTTTACCTTTATTTCGAGAGAGCTGGAAGCTAGTGATTTGGTTTTCCCTTCTGACTGCATTCAGGCAGGGTTAGAACAGCAGTATTCCACAATACCACAAGTTAAAACAATATCATTGTAAGAATTAAATCCAACCTCAGAATTCAGGACTCCAAATGCTAAGGGAAAAAGTGAAAACAGCAATTGAATTTGATTCACAGGATCTCATAGAATCACAGAATCTCACAGAATCTTAAAATAGATATGGTTGAAAGGGACCACAGTGCATCATGTGGTCCAAACTCCTTGCTCAAGCAGCATCATCCTAGCACATGTGGCACAGGATTGCATGCAGACAGTCCTGAATATCTCTGTGTATCAGTGAGGGAGACTCTATAACCTCTCTGAGTGATATGTTCTAGTGCATGGTCATCTACACAGTAAAATTCTCCCTCATGTTCAGGTGGAACTTCCTGTGCATCAGTTTCTGTGCATTTCATCTTCTTCTAATGCTTGGCACCACTGAGAAGAGCCTATCTCCATCTTCTTGGCCCCCTCCCTTCAGATATTGACAGACATTGATGAGGGCCCCTCTCAGTCATCTCCTCTCAAGGCTGAACATTCCCAGCTTCCTCAGCCTTTCTTCATAAGTGATGTGATCCTGTCCCCTAATCTATGCTACCTTCTGCTGGGCTTGCTCCAGTAGCTCTGTGTCTCCCTTGTACTGCAGACCCCAGAATTGGACACAGCACTCCAGATTTGCCTCACTATGGCTGACTAGAGGGGCAGAATCACCTCCCCCAAACTTTAGTGGTCTTCCTAATGCACTTTCCTAACACACCTGTGGCAATGCTGTTCCTAATGCACTCCAGGACACCATTGGCCTCTTGGCCCCCAGGACACACTGCTGGCTCATGGATAGCTTATGGTTCACCAGGACCCCCAGGTCCTTCTCCACAGAGCTGTTTTCCAGCAGGTCACTCCCAGCCTGTGCTGGTGCCTGGGGTGGTTCCTCTTCAGATTCAGGACCTGCATTTGCCTTTGTTGATTTCAGTTTCTCTCTGCCCATCTCTCAGTCTGTTGAGGTCCCTCTGAAGGGCTGCAGAGACCTCTGGGATATTGGACGATCTTCCCGGCTTCCCATCAGTGGACTTGTTGAGGAGGTATCAGCCCTCCACCCAAGTCATTGATGGATAAATTAAACAATGCTGGATCCGGTATGGAACCTTGGGCGACACCACTGGGGACAGGCCTCCAACTTGACCCTGTGCTACTGATTATGACCCTTTGGGATCTGCTGTTCAGCCAGTTCTCAGTCCACCTCTTTGTCCATTCATCCAGTCCATGCTTCCTTAGTTTGCCTACGAGGATGTTGTGAGAGACAGTGTCAAAAGCCTTGCTTGAAGTCGAGGTAGAGAATATCCACTGCTGTCCTGTCATCTGCACAGGTAGTTATTTTCTTACAGAATGCATTCAGGTTGGTCAAGTGTGCAAGTCGACAGAAGCAGACAAAACAACCATAAACTTGTGACTAGAGCACAAAGAGTAAATTTATTTCCTTTATTTGACTAAACAAGGATCTCTAAAGCAGCACCCAGGCAGAGGCACAAAAATGGAAATGCAGGCACTGTTAAACTCTGTACATACCACAGGATCACTGTCCCACTGTTCAGACAGGTTTATCAAACGTTATTCCCAGCTGCCAGGTCACTTGAGTGATCTACAGTTCTCTTTGCCAATCATTCCTTCCAACAGATCCCCAAATTACAGAAAGATACCCTGGAAATTACACCAAAGCACACAGAAATTATTTTGGATCATTGGCATACTTCTCTTATAATGTTCCATTAATTCCAAATTGTTTCATTATCTTGGTGTAATTTTTTTTAAATCTCTGAATATTACGGTATTCTTTTATTTAGTTTCTTGGCAATCAGTTCAAATCTCAAGCTCTAATTTACAGTATTTTTCTGTCTACTGTCCTGTAAAGTTCTAACTTTAATGTTATCTGGCCCTGATGTTCTGCATTTCAGGTTGGCAAATAAAAGAGCAGGAGTTCATTAGTCTACTATGTACCTCCAGAAATGAATGATTAAGTTATCCTTGGAGAGAACTTGCCAATCACATAACGATCAATAGCATATTACACTAACTGAATTCACCTTATTAGAGGAAACAGAATTGATATATTTATCAATATAAATATCAATGCATGATGTGGATTTAATTTTAGAGAAAATTTCTCATTTATGAAACACAATCCTTCACTTCTCTCCTTTATAACACCATTGTACATAAAGAAGCATATAAAATCAGAAGTGAATAAGATTTCTTGATCTTTTTAATATATTCCTTTGTAAATGCAGGACCACCAAGGTTTTTAAAGGTTTTCAAAAGTGGTGAAATCATTTAGAAGATAGGTCCTGCTGAATATTTTGTAGAAGCACACTGTGGAATCAGGGAGGCCCTTTTGAGTATTTTTTTATGGTTACCAATCTGAAAGCTTATTCTTGTATAGGTCATAAAACATCAGCACTCCAAGGATGAACCAAATATAAAGGAGAAATAAAATATCATCTGTTGTCATGAGTTCATTCAGCTAAACACTGATAAAGCAGCATTTTAAAATCTTCCCTTCCTTGTTTTTCATAGAAAATACATTCATCATAGATCCATTTGACCATCAGTACACAAAGAAATGGTAATATTAATCTCCATATAGTAATGCAGTTTGCTTGTTTTAAACATATTTGAAAGTTCTTGTAGATGCAGTTTGCTTGTTTTAAACATATTTCAATATAACTATAGCAAGCATATTTCTTTGATTGATGTACTAAACAGATGCACACCATCTGAAGAAGCTGTAACAAGGTGTAGAAGAAACAAAAAATTTGTATTAATAAGTCCTGTTTATTTATGTACTCCTTTTAAAGACATTGATAAGAGCAAATTTCACCAACTAAACCATGTTTTAAAGTATTTAATACTGCTTAGTTATGTGTCTAATAGATTTAAGAACAGCAACCTTTATGTTGCGCTTTAAAGTTTTCATAACGATCCAACATTATGTCAGCCCACATGTGTGGTTCTTGCATAGAACATTGTTGTACACTTGAAGATATCACAAATTATTTCAGAGTGTCTTAAAAGTATTTGAGCATACATTTGTCACAAGGTTGAATCAAATACACAACATGTGCTATACTTCACCATTGTACATTACCTGTGATAATTCAATGACTTGCAGTTATGCAAAAATACCAGCGGCTATGGAAATGCTATTGGTACAGACAATAAGAGTGTTTGGAGAAATTAAAAGTGAAAAATTGTGACTGCTAAGTAGAATAGAAAACAGTCACTCTTGACCCTCTCTAAAATGTTGTATGTATAAAAAACCACCCCAGAAAACCTCTCTTCTTTTTAAGAAGCTTTTCATGGCAGTAATCTACATTATATGAAAAAAAATCCAAATGGACTATATTAGGTAGGGGTAGAAATGGCCATTTTTATATTAGCAGTCACACTTGCAGCAGACTTCAATATAGGGTCTTCATTAAGTGCAGGATTTAAAATATATATTATGTTTGATACATATTAACATTTTAATTGCTCTTTCACAGAGAGTAAAATAATAAGGAAAATCATTCTAAAGAAACCAAATTCCCATGAGAAAAGCAGTATCTAGTGGAAGATTTTGTGTCTTTTTTGTATAGTTACTATATAAGACATAAATGGTTAGCAGTGAAATGAACAGCATAAAAGAGAGAATTTCATTAAACAAAGATAAGATGTGATCACAGTTCCCATCACAGGCACTTCAGTGGGCGTCAGTCTGACCTCTTTGAGAGTAAAGAAGATGAGTTTTAGGTTGGTTTTAATTGCATTAGAAGAGTGGCTGAGCAGAACAGAAAACATCTGAACAGAAAATAGTAAAGGTCAGCACAAAATAGAGGGAAGAATCCATCTAATATGGGCAAGAAAGGGCTGTATTGATATTATAAAGTGTTAAGATTGAAATATATCACAGAACAATTTAGGTTTGCAAAGACCACCAATATAATCGAGTCCAACCTTGTCTGATCACCACCTCACTAATTAACACTGGTCAATGTCACTAAATGCCACATCCAGTTGTTTCCTGAGCACCTTCAGGGAAGGTGACATCACCACCTCCCTGGGCAGCTCACTCCAATGTTTAATTGGAGTTATTATTTATTAACTCCAATGTTTAACCCCTTTCATTAAGAAATTTTTCCTTATGTCCAACCTGAACTTCCCCTGGTGCAGCTTGAGGGCATTTCCTCTTGTCCTGTCACTGGTTTCCAAGAGAAGAGGCTGCCTGGACACAGCCTCCTCTGGGGGGATTGCAGAGAGTGATACGGTCACCCCTGAACCTCCTTCTTTCCAGGCTAAACAGCCCCAGGTGTCTCAGCTGATCCTCATCAGTTTTACTTTCTATGCTACCGACTCCATTGCCCTTCTCTGGACACACTACAGCACCTCATGTGTTTCTTGTCACAAGGGGGCCCAGAACTGGACACAGAACTCAAGGTGTGGCCTCCGCAGCAACGAGTACAAAGGGACAATCCCTGCCGTGCTCCTGCTGGCCACAGTATTGCTGATACAGCCCAGGGTGCCACTGGCCTTCTTGGCCACCTGGGCACACTGTGGGCTCATGTTTATACAGCTGTCAGCCAGGATCCCCACATCCTTTTCTGCTGGGCCATTTTAAAGCATCATCTTAATGCTCTTAAAATTGTTTCCTATGTCAAGAAATCTCTTTTCCTCAGTAAAAAGTCTGCTTCTCAACTGGTTTAAGGAAAATCAAAATACATCTTATTTAATTAATTAAATAAGATTTTAATTACCTTCCAACAAAAAATGTCTAACCTTTAGATTACCAAAAAAAAAAGTATTTTTCCACACAGCCATACATACAGAATCTTGTGTCCTCCTCCTACTCTATTTTTACATAAATGACTTTCAGGGGGAGAATAAAACACAAGTTTTCCAGTTTCTGCCTTTAACTTTTAAACACAGATAATTTCTGGTACATTTTTATTTTCTCCATTTTTTGATTGCTGAATGAATTGCAGCATGACCAGATAAATCTCCCACTCACAAAAGCAAACTCCAAAGTTGACAACATCATTGTGTTTAAGCAGAAATAGAAATAATAATATAGTAAAAGCCAGGCAGTCTCTACTTCCAATAACAGGGTAGTAGCAGAGTGCTGGAGTGAAGTGTCCTCCTACAGTGCAAGGGTTTGCTATATTTGAGATAATTTTATGGAAATTGTTTTGCATATGTTTTCTTTTATGGCAGTGCTAGTTTATGAAGGCAAGCCCTTTCGTACTTGTGTATGAATCACTTGAGGACCTGTGTCTGAGTTTTAATGAACCACCACGACAACACAAACACCTTCTAGGGATGTCTTAGAAGGGTGTCCTCAGAATCAACTGCTGTTTAACCATGCTGAAATTAATTTCATTCTCCTACAGTGTCTGAAGACTTTTTGTCGCCCCTTATGGCTGAGGTTTGTGCATGATTTAAAACTTTATTTCAAGGAATATCCAGACCAAGCTGGATGATGGCATGACAATGTGAGTCAAGTGAAGGTTGTACAAATGTGCCAGAGATGTCCCTGTAATTATTCTGGTGTCTGCTGAGGAGGTTGTGCCTCTTGCAGTGCCTCCTCTGCCAAACCTTCAGCCCTTCTTGACTGTGAGGCAGAAGACAGTGTGGAAGCATTTGCATTAAACAGGGTTCCTCCTACCGAATCTGTACGTTCATCCACATCAATTGTGATGTCATTTAGCCCTATCCATACCAATCCTCTCTCTACAGCTTTTCTGTGTAGCCCTTTTCTTCTTGTCAATCTTATTCTTCATGATCCCTTCTTACTCACATAGAAATTATTCCGGAAAGAAAGGATCACGGATTGGCACAGAATACTGGCAGTATATTCCTGTTTCTATCTATTTTTAGATGATGCTTAGGAAATATTTCCATTTCTTTACTATCCTTAAAATACTGACATGAAGAAAATGTACAGAGGTGCCTTAGCAAAGATCAACAAGTGACAATGACTGCACTGCAAAAAATTCAAATAGTGTTTCTTTCTAAACATGAAGCCAGAATTGGTGACAGCTTTTCATACTAAGGCTACACAAGGCTAGATTTCTTCTTTGATAGACTAAGTATTCAAGAATCATTACAATTCAGCTGTTTTTGAAACACAGAGACGCATACCTGTCTCTGTAGATTCTGAAGCAACAGTTAAAATTAATAATGCCTATCTTAATCAGTATCTTTGCCCTTTTTAAAGTCCATTTAAAAATAAACACTGCATCCCCCTACACAAATAAAACAAATAAAACCTTATCTTTTTATTTGAAAACTGTTTTTGAAAGGTCAGTGTTCTGTCATGTCAGGTTTAGTGCTCAGTGAGATAGCTATTTTTTTTGTTTTATTGTTTTATTGGTGGGTTTTTTTTCTCTTTTTTTTTTGCAGCATATATGGATATGGAGAGTTTACTGTAAAATTTGAGGAAAGTAAACTATTGCTGCAATTTCCTCTGATCCAATATCTTAAATATAAGAACTGAAAAATCTTTTGCAATTGAATTGTCATAACTGACATTAATTTTTGTTTCTTTTGCAAGCTCTAGCCCTTCTGATAAAAGTATATTCACCACAAGAAAATGTATTAAAAAAAAAGATTCATGTTAAGATAAATCTAATTGCTTTGACCCAAAGCACATATTTCCAACAAAGAATCACAGACCCTCTGAGCTTTACAGACTGTATTGTAAGAACAAGAGAGAAACAATAAAATATGTTACCTTTTTGCACAGACAAAGTAGACTCTATCAGTACTTTCCGCTTTTGAAAAAATATTTTCAAATTTCACGTCAAAATCGGTTTTGGAAAATTAATGAGGTAATTTAACTCTGCTTCATTTTGGTTTCATTTGGTTTGGTTTGGTTTGGTTTGGTTTGGTTTGGTTTGGTTTGGTTGTTTTCTGGGTCTTTTTTTCTTTCTTCCCCTGAATAGTGTACAAACTAGCAACCTTTTTACTAAAACTGTCCCCAAAATGGAAATGTTTGAGATAAATATACATAAATTTTGCTTCCAATGTTTATTCAATTTATTAAGTGATGTTCTTTATTTAGAGGAAGATTTTTTCTAATACAAAATATTCTTTTTTGCTGTTTGGGGTTTTTTTTTGTTTTCTTTGCCCCTGTTTAGATTATAACTTCTAGGCAATACCACTCTATTAGTGCTATTTTCCTGAGAATACCCTGAAAAACTATACAAACATTTTTATATTTCCCCAAAACACCTTTCAAGCAATATTTAAGAAGTTTTCTTATAATTGAATAGTATACCTGAGCAAATTTTATAGATCTATTCCTGTAAATGTTTCTTTGGATAGATGGAAACCAAATAAGGGATCCAGGAATGTTATTGGGAAAGTTCTCCAGGTTATAAAGTCTTTATCAAGGTTTTGCCTACCAAGGAGTAAATCCATAATCATTTTGTGGATAACTATAACAAGAAACAAATCCATTGACATGAAGGAACAGCAGGGACAGAGGTGAGGGGAAGGGAGAGAGGAGGGGGGAGCAAAATAGGGGTGTTCTTTCACTTGTATTTTCCATTCCTGCTTGACACTTACCTTGGTGTATTAAATTTGGGCAAGCTGCATTAACCTGAAATCAGTAGCTCACTCTTTATATGAGAAGTGCTTCCATGAGCTTATCACAATGGAACTTCTTTTCAGTACTTTTCTTGCCAAGGTGCTCATGTATAATTTACTGTCATCATCTCCTGCTTCTCCTTGTCCTAGTTCCTTTTCATCTTTAGATTGTAAACCAGTAATCAGTGAAATAGATCAATTTACTCTGCACCGGATTTTCATGAGACCATCTTGCTTTAGGCACTCACAAAGCTCTGTACTTCTGGACCATATTTTGCTATGTGCAAATACACCTCGAATTAGAAAGAACCGTTTGTAGCAGAATTTTGGGTATACCTAAAGTGGCTGCAATCTGTGCAAACTATGCAGCTTACTCCTTACTCCTTGCCTCAGGATATTGGCAGCACAACTGCAAGATGACCCACACAACTAACACCCACATTCATATTTTGCCGTGTATTCTGAGCCCTGTATTATCACAGCTATAATGCTGTCCCATGAGTCTGCTTCTTCAAGGGTGGTTTCATCATGTCTTGACATGAAATAGTCAGTGACTGCAATGTAAGTTTCACCATCAATAATAGAAACACTACAACTAGGGATTTGTGTTGAGGCACACAGTGTTTTAGACATATCAGAGAGAATAACTGATGTCAGAGAGAACAACCGCTCCTACAGGTCAAGAGATGCATGGAGAGGAATTTTTAAAAAATGCTGCTATGAAATAAATAACAGGAAAAATATAATAAAAATGGGTCCTTTCATTCCTTTCACACCAGGGTTGCATTCTTGGAGCTTGAAGAGCTTTAACAGGTAAAATGCTAACAAGAGGACTGAATATTTAAATACAGAAATTATCACTTCACGTGGTTATTTTCTGGTGGGAAGTTAAAGTGATATTCCATCATGTTCAGCTTCAGGTCTAAGATTTTTAGAATTTTCAAGAGCATGGAGAAGTAGAAAGAAGAGATCAGAGAGCAACTTTATGGTTTCTTAAGGTACTTTTCCCCAGTGCAATGCCCCAAGAACAAAAAAGATGTGAGCATGAGAATCTGGAATCTGATGAAAATCTAATCACTGATACAATATTATTTTTGAAGATGCTCTGGAGGACACACTTCTGAGCCCTCTACCCACTTTTTACATATATAAGTAGGCTAATGGTCATTAAAAGTCCTGACATCTGTAGAATTCCATTTATAAAAACACAGTAAGTCCTCAAGATCTTTTTTTCTCTTCCCATGTACATATTCCCACGTATAGAAAGATTGCTGTTCTCTGAAAATATACCCAGTTCAGCTTTTGATGAAACACTGAAAGCAATTGTAGCAATTTATTAGAAGTTCCAAGGACTCATGTGTTTCCTGTGGCTTTCATTTTTGTCTTCTAGCATTTCATTTTGTCCCCTCCACAAATTCTCACAAATTTGAGTAAGTCTGAAATTATTTCTTTACCCTTGTGAACTAGAGTTAGCATACTGCTGAGATCACACTGTTAGTGTGTGATGTACTGAGTAAATATTTTATTAATTTATTATTTGACTAACAGAAAGGGAGAAAACAAATCAGCCTCATTTTTGGTGGCCTTGAAAACAACACCTCAGAGATTTAAACAACAGCTATTACTTTACTCCAACCTAGTCCCCAAGAAAAGCTCTGTTTTTCTTGACAGCTAGAGAGGTCTCAGCTCATAATAAAACCAGTATATTTTCTCCACCTTTGGATTTCCTGATTTCTGAAATTCCGTGTAATTATTTTACATTGTATCAATATTGGTAGTGAGGAAAAAAGTACTTGGAGAGGTGAGATTACATCCCTTCTGCAGAAACTGTCAGGACTCCCCAGGAGTGATTTGGAACAGGGCCTCTGTCAGCAGAGCTGCAAGCCCAAGGCACTGTCCAGGCAACAGAAAGGTGATAGTGAACATTTGTGCACATGAAGCTGCAGTACCTATTACCTGCCCATCTAAGCATCTCCACAAATTTCAATGGAATTATCTTCACAGGGTAGGGCTGAACTATGGATTAACCACTTCTTTCCTTATACAAGCAAGAAACTGAACTGCTTTGGGCCTAGCTACATTGTTTGATAGCGAGGCACATCATTAAGCCTGTACAGGGAACCAGAGGATGCTGGTTCATACTTCATGTCTACTTCATGAGTTCCTGGTGATGTGATTTATTTCAGAACAGCTCTAATCTCATCTCATCAGTTGAGTATCCCAATATTGGCTGGTGCACAGCGTGCAATTCTATCGTGTGTTTTCAACAGTAGGTATAGTGTGTGTGCTCCACTCTGTTGCACAAATCAAAGGGGATGATCAGAATAGTTGCTTAAAAACTGTCTTTCTCATCCAAAATTAAAAGAATTTGTAATCAATTCTCTTTCTTTACCCAGAACATTTAAATTCCTTTCATCATTATAGATCTCATTCCACTATGTCAGAAGAACTTTTAAACAGGTTTAAGTAGAACAAAAATATATTGAATTACATCTGAATCTGAAAAAGTCTATAATATTCAGACTCTTAATACAGAAAAATTGTGGTTGGTTTTGTTGTTTTTTTTTTTATTGTTGGTTGGCTGGGCAAGAAGTTACTGTAGTCTTCTTTGCATTTATTTTCAGTAGTGCAGCAGGATCTGATCCACAGATTGTGAGCATGAGTAATTTTTTATCACATGGAAATGTACATACATTTTACAGAAAGTAAACAGTACATTGTAAAACAAAAAGTTACTATAGTAGAAATAATATCATGAATAATTAATAGCCAATCAATACCAAAGAAATCTCCTGCAGCACTGCCTGGAAGCTGTCAATGATGTGAAAAAAACTATGAATTATCTGGTGTTCTTTCTCAGTGTTCTGTAGATCCTGAGTTGTTTCTCTTTAGTTAGTGACTTCCTTACATTTAGAAGAAGCCAGAGTTCTATGCCTAGATGTTGTCCTCAACACCTATTTGCCGTTTAGAACATCACTGAATCTGCTTTCAGCTTTTGAGTTTTGGAGTAAAAAAAGGCCTAAGGTTACCTCAACAGTTAATGCTGACCATCCAGTCATCACAACAGAAGAAAATTCATGGTTAACATATTCAAAGCAGCAAGATTGAAAAGTTCTAATTATAACTGTCCATCTCTTAAAAGCAGCTAGTTCATTACCAAGTTATTTCTAAATCCAGCACTGGCTTTGAATATTACTTTCACTCTGTACACAACTTTAGTCTGCTTTTTCACTTAGGAACTCTAGAAAAAGTATTTCTTATCACAGTTTTCTTAAGTACTATAAGATCTGACTTGCTACACCAGTGGTGTCACTGTCAACACTTCTTGGCTACTCTGCAGATCCAGGAGAGCTCAAGATCACAAACCAATGACAAAGACTCCATGATTCTTTGTGATCTTCTAATTTGGTCTTGATTTTCTAATAAGCAAACCTGTGCATTGGTAAAGTTTGTCTGGCTTCTTAGCACTGTTTAAAAATAGTAAGTTTTTTTTGTTAAAAAACACAGAACCACTGTGGTGTTGTCAGACATGGTCAGCATTCACCTGACTATTTGTGAACTGCTGAGACAAGGTAACAAGATCTGGTCAGACAAGAAGATAAAGTGTGTGAAACATCACTTTTACCATTTACAATAAATCCACCTGCTAGTTGAAACAGGGAACTACTTGAGAAACTTGATGAAGACCATATGAAACAAGCTTTTTTTGGAAACAAAACCTGGAGGAAAGTCTATGCAAGATAAAGTCAGAAGACTGTTTCCGTCCTAAAGCAAATGATGCTATAACAATTAAATCAGGTGGGGCCTTGGTTGGTTGGTTGTTGTTGTTGTCTCTTTTGTCTGAAGAAAGCAAAAATTTCACAAAGAAAAAGTGGGAGATAAAAATGGTAGTAGTATTATTTTTTAAAAAAGTATTAAATTCTAAGAGAAAATGGGTTCTCACAAGACAGCAAAAGAAATGATGAGTGAATATTGGAAATTTCAAGGAAGATGATAAAGCACAGGGAATGAGAAAAGTCACCTATTAAAGAGTGATAATTGATGGCTCAGAGCTGAAATGTGGTATGTTACAATGTGAGTCAGTGCAGCTCCAAATAAAATCTATGGAGGAAATATAGCATAAAATTCAAATTTATCCAGAAAAAACAAGGTGTACAGTGGTACTGATCAAGGAGGGGTAGAGAGCAGCAAGCAAATAGCAAAAGACTCCAAATATATTCATATTAAGTATTTTAAACACTGTTAAAGAAATTATCAGGAATAGCAAATGAAAATTATAAAAATACAAAGAAGCCAAAGGCTCCCTGAAGGATAAAGGATAGACTGACCTAAATTAAAAGGAGAAAAGTGCTAGGTCCCACCTCTAAGGTGGAGCAGCTGAGGTTCTTGCTAATAGGTCCCTTGGGGTGGATTAGATTGAAATGACACTGAATGACTGGTGTTTATATACACATATATATATANTATATATAAGGAAAAGTGAGAAAGAAACAAAGGATAAGAGTAGAGAGAGGAAAAATATCACCTCCCATGGATCAAACAATGCGATTGCATTGCTGTTATTTTGATGTCAGCTGGTCAAAGTGATGGTCACAGACTTGATCCATCAGGGCGGGGAGGTAAGCCCATGAAACAAAAAGTTTAGTGGGTTAATACCTGTTCAGGTTCAGATGAGAACACCCAGATACCTCTCCTGAAGGATAGTTTTTGACTGGCTGGTACAAAACTATCATGAGCAGTCCTCTGGTGGAAGACCCCAGAAATGAGCCTGGGGACATTTTGGGAGCCTCTGGTGCTCACAGATGCCTTCTGTCCCATAACTTGGGGTGACCTTTTTTTGACTAGTGACATACATATGAACAGTCGTTTCCTTTCACACAATTTGCCACAGTGGAAAGTTTTGTCAGGATCTGTTAAAACAGGATGTACTAACCAGATTTTGCCTTTGGTCAGGCCTGGAATCAGTGCTATCCTGTTGCAAATCCTTCCCTGTAGTGCTTATCTCAAGTTCCTGCTGTGGTGGCCTATTTTGTGGCTTATCNGATGTAGATGAGAGAGAGAAAGGCAGAGACAGACACAGAGACAGAAGCAGAGACAGAGACATGTAGATATATGTTGATATAAAGATATATATAAATACATATGGCAGGTTTGTTTTAGAACANCTATTTTGTGGCTTATCTTCCATCTGCAGCCTTATCAGTTTTTGAGACAGACAACTGTGCTCTTTAACTTCTAGGGCAAAGGATATTTATGGTAAAATTGAATATAGTAGAAGAGAGAAAAATGGAAAATGAGGGTCTGAAAAATAAGGTTTTAAAACTAAGGCTTAAAAATGATGCTTCTGTGAAAAACCAGTTCTTCGCCATGTAGGTGTTATAAATGAGTTGGCTTTTGTAGGCCAGTTCTGTGTTACATTTGAGTTGTATCAGGGCTGAGTTTGGAATTGATTTGTTAATAAGAGTTACTGTTTAAGTTACTGCGCATGATGTACGGGTGTAATGCCTTTGTAAAGACACCAGATGGCAATAAGGAAAATAGGGAGGTGCACATAAGAATTTTCCAGAATTTGTCCACAAGCATGAAGACATCAACTTGAAAGTGTATTGGTGGACTGAATGGACCACTTATATGGGCAGGTGAGGGGATGATTGGACAGGAATGCTCTGTGAAACAAACCAATTACAAGACCCCTCGACGAGCCAATTGTGTGGAGGATCAAGAAACGGGCCAATCCTGTCTGGACATACCCTTTAAGAACTGTGGGATCCTTTGTTCCCCATCCTCCTGAGGTCCTCGCTTGCCTGAAGGATCACCCAGCATCACATGCGCTGTTAATTTCTTCTGCTTTGCCGCTGAGAGGTTGGGCTTACCCCGACTTCTCGTTCCCAGCCGCTGTTTAATAAACAGGTTAAACACAAGTGGTGTCTAGCCCATTTGTAACAGGTATTATCTGGTTTTAAGATTCATTTTCATTTAGTTTTAAGTTCTCCTTCTTCCGTTTACCCTCTCTTGGCTAGCACCATGCTTCAATTTCGTACAAATGATTTCACAAGTAATGACAACTCTTTTATTCTGTTCCTTAGCAAGAAGGGGCAGGAGTCCTCACTGCTTTTAGCAGGACAGATATATAGCAGTTAAAAATTGAACAGGTGAAAAAAGATTTGAAAGGCTGGTGTTTTTTTTGTTTTGATTTGCTTTTGGAAAAAAAACAAACATGCAAGACACAAATGTAGATAAAACTAGGAAATCAAGCCAGTTCTTAGGTTTCTTAAGAACAGGCAGTCCTCTGTGTTTTCTAGAGAATGAATGAGTTGTAGAGAGTTTCTTAATAAAATTTTAACAAACAAAAGTATTTCCCAAAACATTATTTTATGAGAAAACTAATCCCTGTCTAATTTCTTCTGCCCTCACTTATTATTAGAATGATCTATTTTGTAGCAACTCCCAGTGGTCCCATAGGAGGGACCATTGCTTAGAGATGCATAAGACACAGTTTGGTAATGAATTTTATAAACAAGTGGTCTGTAAACTGCTGTTTAACAGAGAATCAGCATGTGACTTCACAGGGCTTTTAGCATTTTGCTGGGAATCAAAGAACACCAATAAAAACAAGAGCTACCTTTTGATTCTCCCGTTTTCATCTCCCAACACCAACTTTCACAGGGCAGTCATCATAAATGAATGTTCTTCTACCAAGAAAATCACTTATTGTACATCTTAATAGTTCTGTGGCACTGAGCCAAAGTAATACCATTTGTCTAAAATATCTTGTACAATTCTTGCATAGCTGAATTTTGTTAGGAGAAAGATGACATATATAAAACACAAATATTTCCATAGGCCAACAAAGGACTTTTACAACATCCCAACTTTGTGAATTGCATTAAGTCAGTGTTCACCACACAGTTCCATCCTCTTCTTTTGCAATTGCTTCATATGTTTCAATGGTTATGAAGACAATTCCCAGAACATGATTATTGTAATTCAGTAGTGCATTGTGTTGTGTCTGTCTGCAGTCACTTTTAAACAGCAGTTCTGGGAAACATGAAAGACCACATTCATCTAAGTAGCTATGAATTAATTTTCAATGGTTTAACTACAAGTATTCATAACTGTTCCAGTGCTGAATCATCAGCATTAATAATTGTTCCACTGCTGATTAATATATATTCTTTCTCCAAGTGAAAAAAATGAAACTACCTTTTCAAGATATCAAATCCTTTCTGTTGTATTACTACAAAGGTAACTGTGTTTGAAATTTGCCTTCTGCAGAAGCTTACTGGAATAATGTTAACATTAAAAAAAAAAAAA
>VZTX01000626.1:128891-153230 GCA_013400915.1 Pardalotus punctatus
GGCAACGCCTTTCTCTCTCATCCACAGCCTTTGCAACTCTCAGTCTCTACTGGGACTCCCACTGGATCACAGCCTCCTCCAGGCATCCACCTGCTCCTCTGGCATGGGCACCTCCCCCGGGCTGTGGGTGGATCTCTGCACCCCCATGGACTCCATGGGCTGCAGGGGGACCACCTGCTCCCCCCATGGTCTTCACCAGAGCCAGCAGAGTGTTTTCATCTCCGGCACCTGGAGAACCTCCTCCCCTGCCTTCTCCACTGACCTTGGTGTCTCCATGTTGTTTTTCCTCACATATTTTTACCTCCTCCTCCTCCTCTGGCTACAAAGAAGTGCGTGCATCCATTGTTTTGATTTCTTCTTAAATGTGTTTTCACAGAGGCGTAACTAACATCTCTAAGTGGCCCAGGTTTGGCCAGCAGCATGTCCATCATCTTCAGAGCCAACAGAGAGTGGCTCTGCTGGACAGGGCAACAAACTTCCAGAACCTTCACACAGGACACACAGGAGCCATCTTTGTGCCCCTCCCTACCCACTAGCAAAAACTGGGCCAAGTTAAACCACCACAATGTCTCTTGCCTATCAGCACCACTATTGCTCTTCTGTGCTGCAGCACACAAAGTAGTCAGTAAGTCCAGGAAGGCTGGATATTATTCAAGGAGGAATTCCTAAGGGAACAGGAGCAGGCTGTCTCCATGTGTTGAAAGATAAGCTTTTGCTTGTAATGGCATAGTCCAAGTTATTTGAATATTCTTGAGTAATACAACTCATTAGAAAATAAGGTGTTTGTACATGTATATGCAGAATGAGACACAATTGTTGCTATTATTAGTATTAGTACTAGTATTAATATTATCATAATAAATATATGGAGAAAGAAGGAGCTATATCCACTTCTCTGGTTTTCCACTCTAACCATCTGAAATTTTATTTTTAGAGCTCTGGCACTGATGTTTACAGACGTATTTATAGAAAATGATTAATTAGATTTCTATGTTCTAGCAGGTTTGAGGGTGGGATAATTAAAGAGGTAACTTGAAGTCAGTAGAATCTGGGCATCTCACTGCTCCATGCAGATTGGTACTATATTCCCCTAGGCATTTTCGAAAGTCACATCTACAGTTTTGGACTGATTACTTTAGTTGTTTTATCAGGTTTCTAATCAAAAAAGGATTTTTATCCTTTGCTTTGCTTCTTAACACTTTTTCCATAGTGTTTTCATTAGTGGTAGTGGTTGTTACACATAGTGGCTATTACCCATAATTCACATGCTATTATTTTCATCCCCTAACAGGATAAATGATGCCATACAGGGAAGCATGAGGATGTGATGAAGCCTCATGAAGATGGAATGTGGTCACATAAAGTGTATGTTGCCCACTCCACAGATACACTTCATTCCTGAAAATATCTACTTTTAAAAAAAAAAAAAAAAAGGAGTCCGAACCATAAAAGGACTGGACAAAAAATGTAATTTTTGTCTAAATTTTGCTTCTACAATAACTATTAAATTCTGTGGTCCATGATCATAATTTAATTACATTTCTTTAATTTTCCAAATTACTGCTTTGCGTACATAATAATCCCTATTTCATGAAAAATAACAGAGAAAAACAAATAGAATTGGCAGTGATAATTGCATACAGAGGACCATGAAGTAGCATCTTAAGCTTTCTTGTAAAAGAGATTATGTAGATTCCTTTTTGCCACACCAGCTCAAAAAGAATCAATTAAACTCTAATGTCTATAATTCCGATTCCCTCAATAACAGTAGGAAAAGGTATTTATAAGACTTCAAATCTAGTAAACCAAAGGAAATATGTATTTATGTAGCACTAAATAACAGCTTTTGCATAAGCACAGGGTTTCCTGTTTAACGCCAGGCCAATGTTCATGAACACCCTAGCTTATGAATGCAGAAATGACAAAAAGTAATTGGATTCAGATGCAGTTTTCTGTGTCTGCATGCACTTACTCAGAAAGATTCACCAAATCCTACTGACTGAGTGAGGCAGAGCTGGAAGTGACCCACGATCCTTGGATCAAGAAGGGTATACTGGGTGGGGGAGGACTAGGAGAAACATTTTGGAAGTTGTCGGATTTCAGAGCATCTTTTTGGCCACTTCTCCTGATGGTGAGTTGTGCTTCATTAGACAACATTGCAGAAAGAAAAGAACTTGGATATTATATTAATCTTTATCTTTCAGTAAATCTAAATTACATTTCTTTACCAAAAATAAAACCCAAGAAAGCAAACCATTAACAAATACTATAGCAATAAAATACAATCCAGGAAGCTCTTTAGTTTTTAAAAACTGAGCATACAGACTTTTCTGGAAGGCCCATCACATAAACATTATTTTTCTTCGAGTACAGCACCATGCCATCACTTTCATTATGAGAAAAAAAAAAAATTAACAATAAAATACTCATGATTCAAACTGACTCTTAACTCTGAAATAAGGCTATTAAAAAGTGAAAATTGTATAATCATGGACAATTTAGGTAAGAAAAGAACTCTAAGTTCACTGAATCCAACCAACAACTTGTGCTCCAAACTCTTCACAAGCTTCCAATCATTGCATTGCTGGGATGTTCTTCTTGTCATTAGGGGCCCAGAACTGGACACAGAACTCGAGGTGTGGCCTCACCAGCGCCGAGTACAGGGCGACAATCACTGCCCTGGTCCTGCTGACCTCACTATTGCTGATACAGGCCAGGATGCCATTGGCCTTGGCCACCTGGGCACACTCCTGACTCATGTTCAGGTGCTGTTGACCAGCACCCCCAAGTCCTTCATTGCTGGGCAGCTTTCCAGATCTTCTGCTCCCAGTCTGTAGCACCGCATGGGGTTGTTGTGACCCAAGGGCAGGACTTGGCAATTTGTCTTGTTGAACTCATAGAATCAGCCTCAGCTCATTAATCCATCCTGTCCAGATCCCTCTTAGAGCCTTCCTGCCCCCCAGCAGATCAACATTGCTGCTCAAGCTACAATACGGAGCTGAAGAATGCAAGAAGTGATGCATAAATGAAGTAAGCCCTTAACTTAGGTCTGCTACACAGGGGTGAATTTCTCAGCTCTGATATTCAGGGGATTTAAAGAAGGCGGAATTCAGGGTTAAAAACCACACATCCACAAAACCAGCAAAAACAGCAAACAAAACCCTCCCTCCCATAAAAACCAAACCAACCAAGCAAACAAAACCCCACAAAACTTGTAATCCCTGGAAGAGGTACTGTGTCTTTGTATCATCAATTACTGGCTTGCTTTGTTGCTTTCTGTTATTTTCAATGTTATCTGAATCATCAACCATAAAGGAAATTATGTCTCCTCTTTATTTTCTGTCTTTTATCTTCCTGTGGAAATACGGACACTGCAACACCTTCATAAAATGGACATGGTAAACTTTCCATGGTCTTTCTCTGTAATTCAGATAGACATGTATTCCTTTGAAATCAATTCCTAAATTATGAGGAATCTCTGTTGCATCTCTCATGCATGTACCTTTACATATTAAAGCTTCCAGATAGACTTGGATTTCTTTTCAGAGGATTATAACACATGGAAAAGTAATCTGGCACACAAATTGTTAAATCTGCATGAAAGCACTAGGGCTACTGAGAAAGGAATTTCTGAATCACCTTGTTTGTGACAGTATTTGTCTTGTATTTCTGGTCATGCCATGATTCAAGATGACTATTCCGGCTCTCATATCTTGATAAGCTGTTCCAGAAATCAGAGAGCAGTTTGTTATTTACATAAATTTACTGAATTCATAGTAAATCCTATGATGGTATACAACTATTTCAGGTAGTTTTGCAAGATCACAGATGAATTCAGACCACTAAATTATTTCCGTAGTCATCACATGGATTTCTGTGTTCAGGTGATTCAACTGTTTCACAGTCTTCCTAATTACTTAAAAAAAAAAAAAAAAAAGGAAAGAAACTGCTGTTGTTTTACTCATCCAAAATCCTATTAAATTCTCTAGAAGTATTTTGAACTTTGAAGGGCAAAAGGCAAGAAGAAATGTGGTCAATGGCAAAAAATAGGAAAAACAGGTTTTCCTTTTCTGAAATAACTTAGAGATAGTATTGAGGTTCTTATTTCAAGCAATGTTATTTCTCAGTAATGACATGATCTGTCACATGCCATGGAGATCAAAGTTGCCTACTTTTGTTCCAGATGAACTATAAATCCAGAGGACATAAAAATTTCTGCCAAAATCCACCACCATAGAGCAGAGACCACAAAGCCACAGAGACATTTAGATGTATTAATAAACACTTGACCAACATTTCATACACATCTGCTTGAGTTTTTTGAAACATAACTTTGATCTGAAAGCAAAATAATATTCCTATGTATTAGTTCAGACATTTAAGAGCTTTGTTGCAATAAGATTGTAGGAATAATTTAAGCAATGTGCACAGTATTTATTTTCTGTTATTCACCCAGATCTAATAACAAAAGATGTGACATGAGCTCTGCATTTTGTAAAAGCAAATGTGCGGAATGATTTCTATTAACAGAAATACACCTGCACCAATCATGTCTGAGCAGATATGAGGAGTGGAAAATGAAGAATAACAGTGAGGGATTACTGTCACAAAAATTTCTCCACATGATAAAGTAAGTGAATTTTTATTAGAAACAGAGAGTTTCAACAGGAGAAAAACAAAATTAGTTTGCTCTTTCAATGTTAACATGATCATCATACTGATTATTTTATTTATTAGCATAATTGCCTTTTATTAAAAAAATCATGCATCCTTGAAACATAGTCTGTAATCAGATTTGAATATACATTTAAATAATTACATGCTTGATATACCATAAATAATTATGAATCATGACCTTAACAATGCTACAAATTAGGAATTATGCTTGATGTTGCTACTAGTAACCATTTAAATGCATATATGCCACAGCAAATTAACATTTGCTACATGCTGGGACCTTGATTAGATATAATTTCTATTAGTTCCCCTCTGTCCCACAGCAAGCGGCATGGAACTAGATGATCTTTTAAGTCTCTTCCAACCCTAGTCATTCTATGATTCTATGATTCTAAGCTTCTGTGATTAGTCTCTCTTGATGGAGTCGTTGTCCCCTGATGGAGCCATACAGATAATTATAACATTCATTAGAGCAAGAAAAAAACATTGGCACTCATACATTAGGTGATGTCTGTCTGGTAGCCTCCAAAACAGTCCCTAGTTTTACTCTTTGGTTCAGAGTATAATCATCTGTCTTTTTGTTTGAAGACAAACCGATAGACAATCTACCTCCAAACAAACTTCAATCTTGTGATTTTGGGTGTTCATTGCATAAGTGAGATGGAGCATTTGAATATTGACTTTCTATACCTGAGGTAAGATTTCAGCTGTTAAGGGAGTACAGTCAGATGTATTTCAATTTTCTTGTATGATGACAAGCAGTCCATTACAATAACTGGAATCTTTTGCTAACGAAAGCTATAGCAAAACTGTCAGAACCAGCCAGGTGAACCCTGGTTCTCAACACATATGGATTTCCAAGGAATATTGTTTGCCCTCTGCTATTTCATTTAATGTTCAACCAAAAAAGTTTAAAAGTGCATTTGAAAAGTTCCAGAAAAACAGAAGTCTTGTAGAAACAAAATTAATCATCCTTATTTATGATGACATCTTTCTGCAATAGCATCACAAATTAAGATTCAAATAGACTAAATACTCACCAAAGAGTGAACAAGTTTTTGTACCTTGCAAAGTGGTTCTTAGATATATTGGAACATCTACTGCTTATGAAGAATATTAAGAATGGGATAAGAAGAAATAAAGAAAATGAAAAAAAGTCACCTTAGAAAACTGACCCCTATGTGCATACTTTCATATTCATCAAAGCAGTCCACGTTCAGATCACTGATTTAAGCCAGCAGCAGGAGTAAGGACATATTACAGAAGCAAATGTTTACAGACTAAAGCTCTATAAAATTTGCATCACTGCAATATATTTTTCAACGTCCAAAAAATTCCTGAGCCTTACCACAGACCCCTATTGGCTAATGTAGACTCTCTGTGCTTCAGATGTTGGAATTATATGCTTTTGAAGCAAAAGATATATCTTTCACAAATGAATGTGGATGTTCTAAAGAAAAATGTGCATAATAAGATAAACAGTGTAGGATTATGATTTTCAAGAGGGTTTTTTTGGAGGAAGGGCACTTTTGTGGAGACACTGAGCATATATTTGCTAAAAGCTCACAGAAAGAAACATAAGGACTTTCGTGGAAGACAAGACAGGATCTCTGCATAAACAAAAAACTCAGTTTTGCAACAGATTGCTGTTGTTTGTTGCTTAATATATAGCATCTAGAAAGCTGCACATATATGTTGCACATTTTTCATTTTTTATGACGCTCATTTGTTCAGAACAATTGATTCTGTATACTCTAAACATGAGATAATAGCAGAGCAACACATCTAATTCATTTTTAAAGACAAAAAACCTGTTTATGTACTTATAATGGAATCAAAAGTTCTAAATTGCATCCTTTTATGAATACTAAGTCACATTATAAAAATGAAAAGGGAAAGAAAATTTCTGAGTTTAGCACAGACATTCATTTCCAAATTTCCACTTCAAGTTTCAATTTGTTTCAATTTGAAACTTCAAGTTGCTCTTTATTGGATAAATTTCTGAAATGCCTTGGCTTCCAAATGAGGAATATTAAGCCATCTAGGCAGCATAACTCAAAAGTTTAATGGCATTTGAAGATGGGAGGATTCAGCTGAGGAAGACCTGCCTATAAAATTCCAGATAGACTTCCCTAAAGATTCCATAATATAAATGAAAGAAAACATTTAGTACAACCTTAAATTAACCTGAACTTCACAAATGACAGATAAAATTTTAACAGCTGATTACCTACACATAAAGTGGAACATATCTAAAAAGCCCCAAAATTAGAAGTATCAATGCTCAGATGGAACCCAGATTTTTTTTTTCCCAATTGTTAGCTCACTTTCACAGCTAACTGTAGCTCAACCATCAAAACTCTGAGCCATCTAACACCATTAGTGAGTTGAGGAAACGCAGGTGTGAACCTTCAGTGGAAAGCCTTCATTTCTAACAACCTCATTGAAAGAAAGGACAGCAGAAAAAGGACAGATCTTACCATATCTGAGTGAAGGCGGATACTCAAGTTAATAAAAAAAAAATCTGCTTGATGTCATTTTGGGGGGATTTAACACATTCTTTTTTCTTATCTTGTACTTAAAACACAGAGGCTTAACCCCTCATCACTTCCCTCTATTTATTCAGCAGTTTTAAGAATATCTCAGAACAGTATCTTCTCGTTAATTTCTTGTTTTCTATTGTTAAAATTAAATATGTATGCAATCCACGTGCAAGTATACAGAGTTACTTTGTGTTTTGTTTTCTTCTTTTTTCTTTAAACAATTCACATTAGTATGCTTTATCTCATTGCTTGCCTCCTAAGGACAAACATACTATGAAATGTTCTCATAAATCAAATTTAAGTGCACTACAGAGGTAAGAGTGATAGCAAAAATGTCATGCTTTGTCAGTGGGTTAGTGGAGAATGACCCATTTACATACTAAAATGATAAAATTGGTATGATAAACCACATAAAAAATTGTGACCCTTATACAGCTGAGATGCCAGGGAGATTTAGATCAAACCTGTATCACCAATTCATTCTGAATAATCTGGAAAAGCACTGTATTCCTGGAGAAACAGGTGAAAACAAATACGTTTATTTCTTCTTCTTTGGGACCTGGATACCAAATTCAAATGAGAATGAGAAAACTGACATATTAAAAGTAATATATCAAATAGAAAAGAAATATTTTTTCCATTGTTTTTACTTTCTTGTTTTGTCATGGAAAAGCACGCCAAGGAAAAGATTGCCATTCGAAACAAATAGTCTTAAAAATCTACCATTAACTACACCTATGAATCATAGTCAGGCTTGACTCCAGAAGGAGGCATTTCCCAGTTAGCTCAGATGGGACACTTGAAATTTTGTTATCATGACATAAGGAAGTGAAAGCAAAATCACAATTTTACAATCTTTAATCTCAAAGGTTATCTCCTTTATAATTCACTGTGGTGTTCATCCCTACCTAATTACATTAATCTTTTGGCTACCAGAATGACAGCAGCTACACTGTTGATTCCATGAGGCTTTGGAAAGTGGCAATACTCTTGAGAGAAAATAATTGAAGGGCACAGGTGCTCATTTTTCCAATCTATAGTAAATTACAGTATGCACACACAAAGGCAGGAAAATTTGTCTCAAATAATTCTTGGACATCTAATTGTTTTAAAATGCTGGTTTATACCTAATAGAATGAAAACTGTAACTATAAGTATTAAAAGTCATAACTTAACTCTATCAGTGGTCAGCTTTCTCTAATTCTTCTCTTCATAGATACTTATTATATCATAAAATATTTACTCTTTTCAACTGACATTTTTGGGCAGTTTCTGAGATTAATATCTAGAGCATCATTAATTTCAATCCATGTCTGTCCATGCTCAATTCTGCTTTATGCCACTTACACAATCAAGCCAACAATTAATTTGGAAATTATGGTTAGTTTTTTAGTTGTTAACGCATGAAATATTTTATATTAGGTACTATATATCACAGATTCACAGAATATGCTGAGCCAGAAGGGACCATATGTGTATGTATATGCGTGTGCAGGGATGTATGCTTTTATACAAGTTGATATGTATGCACGTATGTTTACAAACAGGATTTTTTCTGTACTGCTGTGTATGCAAAAGTGTAGACACATTTGCATTCTTCAGTTTTGCATCTTAAATGTTCATTTGAGGCTTCTAGGAAGAAAGGGGTTGATAAATACTTTATAAGCATTTCTGATAGAGGTACTGCACAATATTGCTTTCTCAGAGAGTTGAGCTTTACTCTTATGGGCACATACTATAAAGTGAAATCTTTCAAAACAATTTTCAAGAAAATAATAACACAGAAGGATTTCTTTCCTTCTGAGAAACCTGCAGCTCATTGATGAAAATTTAGACTTTAAAAAGCATTTTGAAAAAAGAATTTCTACATTTTTCTGTGTGTTATATCTACTACAACATCTTTCTTCTTCACAGTGTTTTCACACTTCCACTTACAAGGTAAATAAGCATAATATATTTTTGACAGGGTTTTCATGATGTCCGCTACACCATACAAAGAAAGCTAAACAAAAAATACTTTATTCTGTTTTTCAGGTTTTTTTGTTTTGTTTTGTTTTGTTTTGTTTTGTTTTGTTTTTTTGTTATTTATTTTTATTTATATAAAAACCTTCAAAGTTGCTGCGAGGACACAATAATTTGCATTATAACAAAGACGCATATGAATGTAGATTTTGTTACCAAACAAATTTAAGCTCTGCATTCCTATTGCCTATCATCTACGAAAAGCAATCTCAGGACAGATTCAATATCAACTAGATTTTGTCACAGGCAAACCTAATGCTGTGCTGTTATACTGTGGGTTTGATCAAAGCTTTTTCTCCTGCTGCTAATGGTAAACATTCCTTCTCTCATTTCGCAAAAGTAGGAGCCTCCACATTTTATCACAGAGGTGAACTTGTCTCACACTGTTAGCTCTTAAGGTGTCAAAGGAGTCTATGCATCAAAATAGGCCTGAAAACACAGGGATCCTGACAAAAAAAAAAAAAAAANTAAAAAAAAAAGGGATCCTAAAAAAAAAAAAAAAAAAAAAGCCTACAACAACAGCAACAAACTAAAAACAAAAAATAAATTTAAAAAAATAAACCAGAACAAAAAAAATACCAAAAATCCAACCCTGACTGGGTTGAGATATCTTGATTTTGCCAATCAACAGGCTGGGTGTTAATTTTCAAAATTAACCATAAAAAAAAATTTAAAAGTTTATTATGAAATTAGAAAGATTTTATATTTTCCAGAGTGCAAACAATAAACCTAAAAGACAATCATAACCAAAATAAAGAGCTCTTCACTTTAGTGGTATCTGAATTTCAAAGGTACAAATCTTAGCCAGAATGAACAAGGGAGTGTTTACTGATACTTTAAAATTCTCTCTCCATTGCACACAAGTACCAGATTTACCTGCCCCACATTTTTCAGCTCTGACCCTGAATGCACTCTGTTCAAGACACTGTTTCAGAATTTTATATGATGGCAGAGGATTGCTCAAAGAGTACTTCCAAATAACATGTGAAAGCATGTATTAAAATGTATGGAGAAAAAAATTAAATAAGGATTGTTCAGATTAGTTTCTTAATAGTCATAGAATACACATTTAGTCATAAAATACATATTTAGTCATAAAATATATGTTTTTATCACTTACAAATACCTATTTATAAAAAGAAGATTAATCTTAATTTGCATAATTTCATGGCAACATATGAACTTTCTGAATAAGATTGCTGCTTTTTGCTGCATGGGCAAAACACACAGATATAAGTGAGGGTACCCACTTGCAGCCTAGAGAAGTGAAGGAGTTGTGCTTAACAGACCCCATGTGTACACACTGCTCCCGGAGGGCAGGAGATTTGTCCTGAACAGACCTAGCACAACAGTAACCTTACATTAGTCCCTGGCTGATTAACCAGGGTGGCATGTTACAGTATAGACTTACGAGACAAGATAGTTAGACACAAATACTCCAATGGAGATGCGTGCTGATTTTCCTGGAATAGAGTTAATTTTCTTCATAGAAGCTGGTGTTGGGCTGTGTTTTGGATTTTGGAAACAGGGTTGATAACACAGGGATGTTCTTGTCACAAAGAGAGCCTAGGACTCTGCTGCTCCTTTTCCCATCCCATCCCATCCCATCCCATCCCATCCCATCCCATCCCATCCCATCCCAGCAAGGAGCTCAGGGATGTACAAGGAGCTGGGACACAGCTGGGACAGGTGTCGCCAACAGACCCAAAGGCTATCCACACCAAATGGTGTCATGATCCGTATGTAAATCTCAGGGAAGAAGGAGGAAGAGTGGGATGTTTGGAGAGGCAGTGTTTGTCTGCCCAAGTAACTGGTTGGAGTGATCTTACCCTGCTTTCCTATGGGTGCTTGAACACCTGCCTGTCCATGGGAAGCAGTGAATTAATTCCCTGTTTTGGTCTGTTTACAGGCATGGCTTTTGATCTATCTATAAAACTATCCTTATATCAACCCACATATTTTTTTCCTGCACCCCAGGGCAGGCGAATGTCCCAAGGAGGTGGTGAACCCCATGGAAAACCCACAGTGAAGCAAGCTCTTGGCAGGACCTGTGGCATCTTGGAGAGAAGAGCCCATGTTGGAGCAGGTTTCCTGGCAGGATTTGTGACCCTGTGGATGTACCTCACTGGAAGGGATGCACCCCACAGAAGAGGCCCATGTTGGAGCAGGTTTCCTGGCAGGATTTGTGACCCTGTGGATGTACCTCACTGGAAGGGATGCACCCCACAGAAGAGACCCATGCTGGAGCAGTTTGTGAACAACTGCAGCCTGTGGGAAATACCCATGTTGGAGAAGTTTATGGAGGATGGTCTCATGTGGGAGTGTCCCTGTGCTGGAGCAGAGGAAGAGTATGAAGAGTCCTCACTCTTAGAAGGAAGCAGTGGCAGAGACAACAACTGACTGCAGACCCTATTCCTTATTTGCCTGCACCCTGGAGAAAATGGGGAGTGAAGCTGGTCCTATTGACAAGGGAAAGATGGAGGGATGGGGTTTTAAAGATTTCATTATTTCACATTATTTGATTTGATTGTCAATAAATTAATTTCCCCAGGTCAAGTTTGTTTTGTCCATGTAATTTCTGAGTGATATCTACCTGTACTGACCCCTGAGACTTTCATTGTATTTTCTCTCCCCTGTCCTGCTGAGGAGGGGAGTGATAAAGCAGGTCCACTACACTGGAGTAAAACCATGACAAGCTGGTGAAATAGTAAAAAGAGGACTATGTGACCAAATTTATTAATGAGTAAAGCTAAAATGCGTCAGAGCATTTAGAAGCAATTTTACAAATAAAATATTTCTTTGACACTTCTTGTTCACTGTTCCCTTGCTTCATTTTCTAAATCTCAAGGCACTCTATTAACAAGAGACTGCCTGTCTCTGACCCATGCTATCTTTGGATCTAGTAAATTCTGAGGGATCAGATTTTGGTTCTTACTCTGTCCTTCTCCCCCAAGCTCTTCATTAGATTCTGTGAGACAAGCTGGAGGTCCTGAGTCCAAATCCAGAGGGAATTATTTCATTAAGAAATTGATGCCAGAAGTTTCAGATCTGTGTAGATCAGAAGTTTCAGATCTGGGGTAGTTCAGTGGGGAGATGTGAAAAACCAGCATTGACAACAAATAGGCCAATTCACTAACTGAAAACATCATCATTCCAGAAAACTTTTGTCCTTCAAATCGCTTGTGGAAAATGAACATATTTCTATTCATCTATATATTAAAAGTCACTAAATTATGAATTTTTATGCTTTTTTAAATGTGGTGTTTCATGACAATTGACTTGTTTCTCTGAATTAGTTATCTTCTAATTTGATTTGCAAAAAATGTTCTTTTTCTTTCAGTTTTAAAAAACACAAAAATTGCATGACTGTAGAAGCAACAAATCATGTAAGACAAATATTTTATACATATGAATAAAATGTAATGTCTTGCTCAGGCAAGCATCCTCTATTAAAATCTCTGACATGACATTCTATACTACCAAAATTTGTGAATATTTTTCTTCTAAAAAATTTAAAAGGAAAATTTGAGAGATGGGGACAAAAAAATCTATTGGTGAGTAAAATAACAGGTTTTCTCATTCTTTTGATTGTAGGTCTAAACTACATTTTAACTAGGGTAGTTATGCAGATTTCTTTTTAGCGATTCTCATTTGAAAAGAGCAGAATTACATTGAAAAGATACAACTCCAATCATTACTAAATCTCACTTTCATGTATTTTCTTTCTTTTGAATATATTTAATAGCAAATGAACATGTGTACAGTATAAAATTATTCAAATGTTTGAGATGTCTATCTTATAATTTGTCAATCCTTTTTTTTTAGCTAACTTTCTCTTTCATTCATTACATGATTTAACAAACGACTCAGGAAGATAAAAATTCCTTTCCTTGCCTAATATTTACCTGTTTCTGCTATATATAGATTCTGTTACTTTTTAGCCTTTTTTGTCAAAGCACACCTCTTGAAATCCCGAATCACGGCAGCACATTTTCTTCATTGTCTCCTTATAGCTTTTTTGACAATAAGTAATAGAGAAATGAACTGTAAATTCAGAAATCAAGCAATGTAGTATTTAATCATTTTCCAGATATAAATTATGCTTTTCGTGCTGTGTGCAGCCAATGTTGGCATATTTGGGGAAGCTTCATCTCAATGGAAACTAATGACTAAGCTGCTATTCACCTTCATTTTATGTCCTTCAACAATGCTTAAATTCTGTTGCATAAATGCGTGTTTCAGATTATTTTCACTAATTCCATTCTTTGTCTTAAGATAAATTAAATAGTTAGTTTCCCAAGATAGCCCCATTTTACCCCAGTTTTAATGTGAGTTCTAATAAGAGGGTTCCTGGTAAATTTATGGAATTCAGGAGAAGTGTTCCTTTTGACATTAATCTACCTTTCCATGAGTTACTTCTCTCTCTCCTTTGATGTTTTACAATTGAAAGAAGCTGAGAAAGTTCCCCACTAGCACTGAATATTGCAATATCAAAGGCATATGGGTTTTGGAAGATGGAGAACTATGGTAAAGAAAAAGAGTCTTGAGGATTCAAAGACTTCTGCAACCAGAGGGTAGGTGTAAGCCACAGGCGATTTCTAGATTTCATTCCCTTTTATCTCCACAGTTTCCTAAATTTTAACTCTTCTGAGAGAGGCAAACAGAAGAAATTCCACAATCTGCTTATGTTTCTGTGAGGTTTTTTCCCCTTTTCACATAGTGCTACTTCCCTTCATAAATTACTTTTTATCAATTTTATAGTCATGGAACAGTCTTATGCACAATAAAACAAAGAACGATGTGGTGTTAATATGTTAAACTGCATCTCTTCTGGAAGCAGCTCAGCTGGGTAAAGAAAGTACTTAATTCTTGCTAGCAAAAAATTTCCCTTTTATCACAAGTGCAATGAAGCCCTTTCCCAGTACTTTTCTGATTTCCATGTCTTCTGCATTTTCTTGTTTCAGATGATCCAGACTGTGTCTTTCTCAGTCAACAAATAGGAAGATGTGGACCTACTATAGATATGATGTCAGTAGGAGATGTCACTCCTTCCTCAGCCAAATGGTCCCATGCAGAGGACTGCACACAGATAGTAAAGAACACTCCTCACATGCCACATGAAGAAAATGGAATACACTAGAGGTGTATCCAAATTTTAATCTCCAACTATTTTCTATGTAGAAACTACAAAGAGTTTCTTTCCACACTTGATTGTCACAGATGAGGCAAAAGGAATTTCATTATTTCAATCCAATTTTCTCTCCTGTGACATGTTACATTGCTAGCTGCTCTTCAGAATTCTTTAGACATTTGAGGGGTAGTGTTATCAAAAAACCTTTTGCCCTCAGGAGAGAAAATTACATATTTTGTCAGATGGAAAATGGAACTGATGTTATAAAACTCAAAAAATCAGACAATTAATGGTGTTTGTATTATTTTTCTGCTATGCTGTGCTCCTTGATGTGTTTATGTCCAAAAGCATTGCATGTGGTCTTTACAGAAAGGCACTGTTGAAAAATTCATGAGCTTTACAAAATATAAAGAACTCACTTTTCTGTACGGTAACTGACATTGGCAAAAAAGTCTTGCTAAAATTAGGGATTCTGAATAATCCAGGATGAGTTGAGATATTTAGCCAGTAGAACAAAGTCTAGGCACTATAGCATTTAAGAATGGAGCTTCACAGCTGTCCCAGCAGGGTTTAAGACTAATTACTTAGATAATACCATTCAGCCATAATACTAAGGGTATTTCTGAGGGGCTTCTCCTAAATTGTTTTCAGAAAATGTAGGAACTGAGGATAACACAGGAAAGAAATGTCTTGCTTTAAATTCTGAAATTCTAGTCATAAACTTGGGTGAGTCTTGGGAATTCTAGACAAAGTGAATACAGAAATTAAAAAAAAAAAAAAAAAGACTGTTGGTTTAAATTTAATTCAGGGGTCACATTTTGAAATTTTTTATTTGGAAGCTCTTTGGGGCAATCTGTTTCTCTAAGCCTGACCAGGCTGCTTTGCTGTACCAATAAACTTCTGTACTGTAGGAGTAAGGTAGATTGGGATGACAATGATGAGTTTAAGGCTATCTGTCTTCATAAAGGCAGCAAATTTAAACTGGTATGAAAAAGTCCCTGAAGATAATCTGACTCTTAGGCCACTTATTATTCATCAAGACGCAGTAAATTATCCATGATTTTGGTATTGCAAAATGTTAAATTATGGTAAAAAAGTCCCCATGATAGAGATGAGGCAATGTTTTTCCAATAAAGAGCAGATATCTGAGATGCAGCTAATTTCCTTTCCTGACTTAATCTAAGAAAAATGAACAATTTCACATTTCAGCATTCTTAAACAGGACTACCAGCATTTTAGGACCCATCTAATTAGACTACTGTCATAATTAATTTTACCATTATTCTAAACATAGTATGCACATACATATACATAACACAAATCTCCTCAATGACACGAGTATCCTCATTTGTATATGGACTATCATCACTTTAACATTATCGTCACATTAATAATTCCAGAGTAATACAGTGTAATGTAGAAGCATTTGCCCTTTGAGGTTGCAGGCCATGAGCCTGGACTCAATGTCTGCAGAGCAGAACAAATGACAGAAGTAAAATATTAACTATAATGGGTATTCTCTCTTAACAAATACATTCAGAGTACGAGAGAAGTTCTTATTTTATTGCATCCCATTGCATCCAAAAATAAACTTCAAGAATACTGTAATGACACAGATACACAGCACCCTCAGTGTTAAGAAACAGATCTACCATGATTTAAAAAAGTATACATCCACAACAGATCAAAAAGATGGTTTATATTCAGATTTTTCTTTTATTTTCTCCACAAATAAATGAGAAGTATATAACTTCATATTTAATTACTAATGAAAATATTTTTTCATGGACGATCCCTCTACCACACCAATGATTTGCTATCACATGTCTGTAGCAGACTTTTGAATTGGCCTACTTAATCACCTTATGTGTTTGTCTCAGGCACTTTTAGGTGACATCTCCTACCAAACGTTCACCTTTGCTGTTTCTGCAAACAGATGCAGTACACAAGTGGTACTCAACAAAAGAACAGAGCACACTGAGTTTTCTGGACCTTGTACATATCTGGAGCTAATATATGTTGTAGCTAATCTGGAAGTTTGTTAAATTTACAGGCATGTATTAGATCCCCATAAAACACTGAAAAGCACAATATGACCATTATATGAAATACAAATAGGAAACTAAAGAACAATCTATAACTCCACTCTGCAAAATGCATAGGTTATTGTACATAGCTAGATTTACCTTCAGCAGAGAAAATAAACTAAAAAAAAACAAACAAAAAACACCAAAAAAAACACAAAAAGCAATGGACAGAGGAAAAGGAGGAAGATAAAATGTAAATATAATTTTATTCTTAATGTGTGCCATCTGTCCTTGTCCTCATAGACACACTATTGCAGGGTTGCATTTGGTACAAAATGAGAGTAGAACACGCAGGGAAGACAAACTTCTTTTCTTTGGGGAGCCAAAGTCAAATGTGTCATAGTCAAGAAAATTGCAGGTAATTAAGAGAGATATCCTGGAAGAATCACAACAAAAATCACAATCAAAGTCTTGCACTATAGCCCTGAATTTAGTTACAAACACAAATAGCCTGATCTGTGGTAAGGAGTGCAACTAAAACTGATTCTCAGTTGCTCAGATACCCACCTGTAACGCTAGTTCTTCAAACAATGTGTAGAGAGTTTTATTTTTTTTTTTTACATGAATGAACACAGAAAAATGCTCCTGTGGACTCAGAATTGGATTACTAACTGGTACGGATGAAAAACATGCATTTCAGTACTTGTAAGTGATATTTATTCTGTCCTGCCTTAGTCTGAAAGATACATCAAGCATTGTCCAATGCTTGCAAAATTTATGTGCAACTAATGAGTATATGTTTTTGAAAAAGGTTATGTAATGTGTTTAACTGTGTAACTATCACATGTGCAAATGAACTTGTGTGTGTGTGTATATATATATATTTATAGTGTGTGTTTGAATATTAACTTGGTGGAAGAGTTGTTTTTGTTATCTCAACAGGATTTAAATTAATCCCTATGTTATTTAAGAGCTAATGAAGTCTCATCGATATGGTGGTACAGATTTATTAGGCTAAACTTCTGTGTTCAATATTATTCATCAGGAGGTCTAAGGGAAAAGCACATAAAGAGAAAAGAGTATAATTCAATGCATAATATCTCATTTTTAACATAGATTACTTGGGAAACAGGTGTGTTCGGGTAGAAAAGACAGTTCTAGACATTTTCTTTCCCTGTTGCATGCAGGAAATTCCTATTGACATTGACAAAGAGGAGAATTCAATCTACTATGTAAAGAACAATGCATTAAGAAGTCATCACTGTAAATGAAATTACACATGGTTATTTAGCTGTGACAGTTTAGAGAAAGAATATCTTCTATTTCAGCATCTCTGGGGAAGAGAAGCATGAATCCTATCTCAGCAAGTTGATCTGAACACCAGCAGTGTGACAACATTGGAAACAGCTGTCTTTGTATTCCCTTCCAAACTATCACTTCCAGAATAAATTATTAAAAAGCTTATATGTTCTGAGAACATAAAAAAGAAAAAGAAAAAAAAAAGGAAGGGAAGGTTTTGTTTTTTTTTAAATTCTGTTTGACTCAGGAATTTTTAGTAATTTAAAACATGCTTAAATATTGTAACAGCTATTTGTAAAGCTGTTCTTATGGTATCAGTATCATTCTAGCAGAGCCCTATTCTGCTCCTCAGTAATGGCAGTAATTAGGCTCTTCCACTTCATTTCTGTAACCTTTGCTGAGTTCACAGAAAATTACTTAGTTAAATGAAATTTTAATCACTTAGCATTGACACCTTTTCCCCTATGCTATTTGTTTAGTGAAGTAGAACCCACCTACAAGACCAGATATAGAACAAACATAGCAATTACTCAACCGAGCAGTGATCTGGTAGATGTAATCATAATTACCACCCAGAGAAAGCCAGTGACACAAAATTTGGAATTTGCCTAGAATTTGGACTCAAAGCATTTTGCAAGTAATACAAAAGTCTTATATCACATTAGGAAAATTCAGATTTTATATTTTAATTTAGTGACATCATAGGGCAGGGCATGGTACTTCACAGCTCAGTGCAGCAGCATAGATTTAGGATTGGTTTTAAGGTAAAAATGTAAGACACCAAACTAGAACACTATTTTTTCAACATTAATCTCTGCCTTGAAACAACCACTACACAGAGATAAGAGCGGAAGAATATTATTACACAATCTAATGTCCCTATTGCCCGTTAGACAATGCTTGAAAGAAAGTACAGATTCTAACTAGATTAATCTAAGAAGCTGCAGAAGATTTTGTCAACACATGTTCAAAAGTATGATAAAGGAAAAGGAAAAGCAACATAAGTCATATATGGGCAAATAGCAAAAAAAATTAAAAACAAGGAAGAGGGAAAAAAATTATGTAATTTTGCTGCGGAGCCACATGTTAACCACGGCATAGCATGGGTGAAGAGGTGGTACAAATCTCTGTATGCCGCAAAGATATTCTGGTGGTGAACAAGAACCAGCAGAGTTCTGTGGCATACAATCAAGAGGCAGAAGCCTGTCTGAAATTCACGATTTATGCGAGTACATGCCCTGAGTGCCTGTGAACAGGACTGTCATTTACAGTGAGCATAATGCTCACTTTGTATAACTTTGAATAGGATAGGATTATCTGTCAATATTAAAAATAATATAAATAGCTGCATGTGATTGCTAATGCAAGGTACTCCAGCTGGAAAATAATTTTATTAATTTTTTGTTGTGCAGAAATGTTTAGCATAGTTGAAAAATGGAATTAGTCTTTTAACTATTTTACTAGTGACTGAAAGTGCTCAGCTTGCAGGACTAGCTACAATGGGTCTTTAAACAGATAAGAAAATAGCATCCTTTTAGAGCATTTATATTTGCACTAAGTTAGTAGAGAGTATACACAGCACACAGAGCCATATGAGTCTTTATACTTGATCTTAGCTGCTCTGTGCAGTAGCTATACAATTTCAAAATTTTTGATAAATCCCATCTGTCAGAATTAAGGATAAACCCAAAAATCAGTAAAAAAATGGAAATAAATGCATCATCAACTTGACTGCTTGACAAGGAGACCTGTCTACCCTCAGTTCATTTCACTGCATGCCTTTCCTATTGAATTAGGAAATCAAGCTGAAATCCTCTCTGGAATATCTACAAGATATCTACACTTTCCCAGGGTTTTACTTCCTCTGACATATGCCTCCTTCTGTTTTAAAGGAATGATGTAAAACAGCTCACTGCTTGTGAAGAAAACAATTTGGAGAAACTCAGTTTTATTTGTGAGGAAATGAAAAAGAAAAATAAATGGTTTGGGTTTTCAACCAAGCCCAATGGAAAAACAATAGTAATGCTTTTAAACCAAAATGAGGATCCATTGTTTTCTCCTTTTAACTGATCTTTCTTGTTTTAAGTTTGGAATGGCTCAAACAACGGCTAATCTGGGAAGGGATACAGAATAACAAAGGAGTAAGAGTTGATACAGAAATCTGGTTTTCAACATAACATGTTTACATGTTTCACAGTAAGAGGCTTGAAAATCAGAATTTTAAAATTTGTTAGAGCAGGTAATACTTCAATGAAATAGAAATCTTTGTTTTAGCAGATTTAATTAGTAAGAATTTATTCATTTAACGACTTAGTATTTGTTGAATCAGGCCATATAAGCCCACCCTGCCATCTGAAGAGTCACCACAGTAGATGCGGACAACTCAGTCGAGGGAACAAGTTCTTCCCCAGCCCATGTGGGTTATACACCTATGCTTGCACTTCTGGCTGGCCCTGGAGAAAGGACCTGTGTCAGATTTTCTTTTGAGCCACAGCGTTCAGCACCCTCCTGACTATACCACTGTGTGGTTCTGTTTAAGGCACTTAGCTAATGAATTACTGAAATGTTATACAGTTCTAAATTGTCTCTTTGAGTTCTTTCGCCTCTCACCCATCTTCAGTTAAAGAAGAGATGTTGCAGTAGATTAAATACTAGCCTAATCTATCTTGGAAATTTTTATCTTCCCCAATCCTATGTAGACACACACAGATGTAGATGGCCTGCAACCAAAAATATGACAAAAATTCACTATGCAACTACTGTATTTTTTATTAGAAAATCAGAAAGATTTCACAGGGAAAAATTGTAGCTGGCACTGTGATTTTAGTGGATGCAGAAAATTAAATTATACCTGCACCTGCCTGGAAGCAAACCAGACTCCTTCACTATTACAGTGCTCAAATTTCTGTCAAAGATGGTACAATAAGTTTTATGATACCTTAACGACAGCTGATTTTTTCAGTTTAGTACAGAATTAAATCCTGATTATATCTGTTTCTCTGAAACAAATCCTAGATTTGGCAATGCAGACTCTTTTCCAGTGCAAGCTGCTGAGCAAGGTCATTCAAACTGAAAAAATCCCAACACCTCACAGAGAGAGATATTAGTACAGAATGGAAAAATATCTGCCATTGTTGGTGTTCTGTCTTTATGCTTCACCTTGTCTGGGCAGAGCATACAGAGTCTACATAAGCACGTAAAAAATAGAGTTATTTGAAAACAGATCAATCAGATCTTTTGATATGCATTTTTAAAATTCTGTTTGAAGTAGAGTCAAATTTCTTTTTTTGATGAAAACCTTACATAATCAATAGAAAAATAAAAGAAAAAGCTGCACATGGGGGGAAAAAAGACACTAAGAAGAACAATTTAATAATTGGTTTGTTTCTTTGAGCCCTTAAAATCAAAATATCACTGAATACACATTACAGAATAAGAAATTCAGTTTTAATTGGGCTTTTAGGTAGTTAAAATAGTGTTTTGTTCACTGAACTAGGTATAATAATCTAACTTGCCTTACTTATGCAACACATTGTTTAATACTGACAAGTGATATAAGACATACTCATTTGGAACAGGATTCTAAAATACAAAAAAAATTTATCTGAAAAAACCTCGTATTTATTTGAACTCTTGCATTTATTTGTCTGGAACAATTCAAACCATACTGGCTTACATTGGTATTTCCCAGATACAGTGAAAAAATGTAAGAAATAAACATAAAAAATAAAAGAATTTTTAAAATTTTAAAAATAAAAAATGTAAATTTTTTTAAAAATAAAAAAGGGACCTCCCTAACTACTATGCTTTGCATCAGAAAGATCAGAAGCCTGAGAGCAATGCCAATCATTACCAGTGTTACCGCAAACAAACAATTCAAAGATCACTACATCCTTCCTATCTGTTCTACTGTGAGGTGTATTTCCTAACCCACTAAATCAGGCAAGTTTATTAACTCTTTCATTTTTGTGGGAAGCTGAGTTGGGGAGAAGAAAGACATCACAGAACCTTACAAATCATAAGGCTTAAAATGAAGAAGCCACATTTTTAACAGTATTGTGAACTCTGTTCTTAGCTTTGTTGCTTTTGAAATTTCTCCGGAAGTTCTCCATGCTTTTCTTGCATTCTGAATCTGATTGCAATTCCTTCTTGTTATATTAAAGTATTTGTCTGAATGCTACCAGTGTGACATCAAAGAGCCTTTGAAGTTCAGATTAAATCTCAGTTCTGGCATGTATTTTGTATATGTGTGGTAGCCCTAAGTTTGATTAAGTTTCTCTTTTTTTATATTGCAAGCTTGGTTCAGGAAGTAATTTCTGGTCCTGATGTTTCTAGCTTGTTGTTATCACTAGAACAAAACCTATAATTGGATTAATATAAAACAGTGATTCAGAAATTAAAAGAACAATTGAAATAATATTAGATTTAATAATAAAGATTTATAGCATGAAAATTAAGAGAGAGATTTCAACTGAAAGTACCTTAGGATTTCAAGCCAAGGTTTTATTTAAATGAGATCACTCCTTCTCCTCTTTCTTATATAGCAAGAAATTAATCAGCTGGTATCTGACATATTTCTGAATTCTTCATAATAATGGTAAAGTAAAGCTTCTAGGGCTGAATTGCAAAATATCCAAGGACCTGACAGAACTGAATGGTTCAGCTGTTCTTTCACTGTTTTCTGTCAGCAGAGAGTCTCATTCATATAATTTATTGGAAAAGTCATGAAGTATGCTCATTTTCCTTGCTAAGCAGAATGGCTATATTTATTTCCATCAGCACGCCAAGACAGCGTATAAATGATCATTCTCCAAATGCTTCACACCTCCTGAAAAATGTAATTGAATGGGTCCAGACTATGATTTCTTAATTTTTTCATCCAGCATATAGTGTCTTCATACCATAGATAACAAAATAGTGCATCATGAGTGTAGTTGGTCATAATCTGTAGGAAGCCATGAGGGAAAAGGAAAAAAATCAGACTGAATCTCAAGAAAAATAATTCAGGTTTTGAACAAAACAAAGTGTCCTCTTGCTAGTGGAGAGGAAGGAATGTTTAGTTATAGTTGTGCAGTTTTGTGTCTTTCTTAATTCTGTTGAATAGCACAACTCCCTCTATCAGCAAAGGATTACTCTGTGTGACAGAACAGAGGGGTCTAGAAGAGACTCTGTGTTACTCTACATAGCAGCATTCAAAAAGGTCATTCCTATACAAAACACATATTTGTTTCTTAAAAGTTAAGTAAGACAACAAAATAAATGTTAAAACATCCTTCACAATGACAATGTATTTTGCCAGAATATCTGCAGAATCTAGAGTCCACAGCCTTGCCCTCCCCTGGTTTGTATACCCAATCAAAAAAAAAAGCATCTTGATTGAATTTTCTTGCATGAAGAAAACCTGAAAATAGGTTTTCCCTTATTCTAAATAAATCTTATTGTTTTACTGTTATAACAACTGGCTTTAGAACAGTTATTTAGTCAGTAAGATACAGTAATCAAGTACTTAAGATGAGGCTTTATTATCCTAATTCTTGTTGCTGAATATTGAAAATACATTTCCCCTTATTTCCATATGCCCTTTCTTCAGCAGTTTCAAAGGGTCTTTTTGTTTTTGTTTGCCTGTTTGTTTTCCCAGTGACTTTTTTCTTTGGCAACTTTTGCCCAGGAAATTCTCCCTCCAAATAAAGATGTTTTGTTTAATATTCATAGTACTTAAGCATTAACATCACATGGTGATCACAAAAATTATCAGTCATGAAGAAACATGTGCTTAAAAACACTAGCTCTCAAAACATCTAAGGCTGGGCACCCTCACATGAATACAGAAGATTAAATGTATTTTTACACTTTGTGAGTAAAACACAGCTGTTCTTGCATTGATCTTTAGAGATGTATGTTTCATTGGGAGAAGTGAGTAAAAAGAATCACAGACCTCCTTGACACCAAAAGATTTATCTCACAAAGGATTGAGTAGAAAAAACATCTTTTTTTTAATGAACTTGTATTTTTATGGGTTTTTACCTTGTGATTTTTGTCAGTCAAATAATTTGTAAATGCATGGTCAAATGGAAGAATACAGAATACATACAAAAAGCCAACAGGACTCTTAGGAAATTAACCCGTGAGATATATAATTTCAATCTGTTCCATAAAAATTTCAGTCTTAATTGGCATATATAATGAGAAAAGATTTATTTCTGATGCTCTAAAACATCAGAATGTTATGGGGATTAGAACTCAGAACTACATGAAAAGTTACATTAGTATTGTAACTGAGAAAAATTCTCTCATTTACAGTAAACTCGGATCATTTGTGAGCAAATATGTACTCCATATTACTCAATATCTACATATAGAACTCCATAAATGGACAAAATTGCTAGTAATCTAGACAGGATTATACATCCTCACTCTATATGGGTGGCTACTATGGGTGGCTTTTCAATTATTTCAGGCAGGTTCATTTCTGTGGGCACCAAAATATCTGCAAGGACAGGTGAGCTGTGAAAAACAAAAACAGTAAATTTTCCAGTTTCATTTGGGATGGGATAGATAGGAATGAATGGGTGTGTGTCCCAGATTAGAGACAAATTTTCCAGGTGGGAAGCACTCTGAATAAAAGCCTCCCCCAGCAAAG
>VZTX01000627.1:0-15820 GCA_013400915.1 Pardalotus punctatus
GGGGCCGCCGCGGACATCCCCGGCACGGAGCGGGCCCGGCTGATGCAACGCCAGGGGCGGGTGGGAGACGCTGGAAACCCTCCAGCGGGGACACCCGGCGGCCGGGAGGGAGCGATGGCTCCGCCCGGGCCGCGTCCCACCCGCCCCCGACGGGACTGCCGGGCCCGGGGCTCCCCCACAGCGAGAAGGGCCGGGCTGTGATGCCCCCGACATTTCCAATTCACTGCCTTTCTGTAAAAGGGTTTGGGGGCTAACTGTATCTGTGTTTTGGAGTTTTGGATTGGGGTTTGGTATTTTGGGTTTTTTTCCTTTTTTTGCCCGTTTGGTTTTTGCTGCGTAGACCTATGGATATCTTCTTAATTATCTAAGACATGGACAGACTCGTTCTAAGAGCCTTGGAAACAAGCTGACTAGATATGAAATCAAGACCAATTGAAATGCAGAAGAAACTAGCACTTTATACTCTACATTTTACTGTTTGACAACACAAATGATGTTGTCTGCATTCAGCAATATGTTGCAGGAATGTTGGCTTGGTGGCCTGAAATAGTTTTGATGCCTACCACAATCTCTTACTTGTAAAAGATTTGTAAAAAAAAAAAATCTCTTACATATTTTGTGCCAGAAAACTACAGGGAGACAAAACTCTACTAGTTGTAGTTCATCCTGTGGTTTGTACTAAAACTGCAGATGGAGTCATAAATTGCCACATAAAGATTTAGGTACAGTAGCAAGAAATCCAGTATTCTGTTAGAACATTTATTGTTTCTAATTGATTCTTTTAACTTCATACCTAGCACTGGCTCAGAATGAATTGCAATGTATTATTTTAAATTACAGAGGTGCAGTAGGGGAGTGGGAAATTTTCTGCAGCTGCCAAAATTATCAGCTATGGACTACAGACACAGGAGTTGAGCCAGGCACAATTAAGGTGTTTAAACATAGTCAGTTTAGTTATTCCACAATCATATGTGACTGTTGTATTTTTATAAATATGTGCAGCAGTCTACAGTGTTGCATTCCAATTACTGATTTCTTAAATTCAGGATACTATTTACATTTGTAATCTATGATAGTATTACTTGTGAAGAGCTTCTAGCCCTGGCCTAGACTAGAAAAAAAAGAGTGGTTATTTTTCCAAGTTATTTTTCCAAGCTTTGAAAGACAGAATAGCTACTCTTAAATGTCACTTATTTAATCCGCTACAGTAGGTGCTGTCTTCAGAAATGTTTGCTAACAGTGTTGATGTTTATTCAGTTCCTGTAGAGGTTGCCTCTTTGTAAATGGTCTCTTCCTAATCCAGGAAAGGCCAGAGGTATTGCCATGGAGAGAACTCTAAAGGCTCCACATCAAAAGCAGATGAATGAAGTTTACATGCGCTTTTGCCATGTCCATATAACCTTACCTAAGGATTTCCTTTTTGGGAAAGCAGCATCCAATAGGAAATTATTTACAAATATTTGGAAAATTATTAGGGATGGTCTAAAACAGCTGGGAATGAGCCTTCTCACTCTCCAGCTAGAGCTTGCAGACAATTTGCCATCAGTAGACACCCAGTATTGTATCTGCATTTTTGTTGACAAACTTGGACTGCCCTTGAATGATTGTTCTATTGGAACTTATAAATTAGATTGCCACATAGTGCTAATTAATACTATACTTTACTCATTTGGAAACTCAGCTAAAAGTTTTCAGAAGGCTAGACACTATCCAAACAATTTATTATATTATTTGTGAGTCTTGATGTTTAAAATTCCAAATCTGCTCTCGCTGTAGATATGTTTAGTTTCTTGTGTGACTAATGGCCAGATGAGTCACCGTGTTAAAAGATTGTTTTTCATTCTGTGTTACAAGCGTATCATCACAAAGCTCTGAATAAAAAAATAAAGTTGGGAGTAACTACTAGGGTATGGTTCTTTGTCAGTGTTGACTGAAATTATTTATCAACTACTTTTGTAACACAATTGATACCTTAGAGGTACTACTAGTTGATCATTATAATGAATTAATATGGAGCTAGTTACAAATTTCTGCATTTGTTGTAGGTGCAATTTCCATACAGCATTTAGTGAGGACTGCTCTAAGAGCCCATGAGATTTTGTAAAAGCTGACTTGTCTGCCAAAAATAGAAATAGTGTATGGTCAACCTGTGACCAATATCTGAGAGGTGAAATGAGGCCTGTTTCACCCTGATTCAGTGTCAATGCTGTGGGTAAGGGATGGTGCTGGTCTCTGCAAACATGCAATTCATTTTTGTTGTTTTCCAAAGCACAACACTCCTTTTTGTCTCCATGCAAACACCTGCAAATATCTGTGCTAATAAATCCCTAAAAGAACTGTAAGCCCCATCCTGTACTGAAGGCAAGCTTTTCCTAGAATTGTGTGGATATGTAAAAAGGCTGAAATGTTCCCAGTTTCTCGTGCCCTGACTAATTCTGAATTGGTAGTAAATGAAGTAGTGGGGTAAGCGAGTATCATGAGTGAAAAATAAACATCATTGGTTTTTTCTTCCTTCTGAGACCAGCACCCACAGCTGGGCATTAGATTTTTTTTTTTATGACTCTAATAGTAACTTTATCTATTATCCTCCACTTCTGGCTTTGACAAATAACATAAATTCTTTGTCTTGCTCTCTCATTCTTGTCATTCCTTTGAATTGTACCCTGTTAAAGTCTAGGGAGATTTTTAACAGGGAGACTTCTAGGATCATTCAAGTGAGTATCCACATATATCTGAGGTGTTGCCCTGTCATCAGAACAACCATAATAAGTAAATGTACTGTAAGCTTCAAAAAGACAGGTCCCTTTCCCAATGATTTTAGAAGCTCTACAAAAGCTGCTAAAGACAATTTTGGGGAAATGCATGGCTCCTTCTTTTCATTGCTGAGCTACCTGGGAGACCAAACTAACACATGATTTGTGGGGTCAAAGGTACTTAGTGGGTGATTTTATTTTTTAAACAGAAGTTTTCATGATGGTCCCACAACAAAACTAGGCCACTAACAGCTTAAAAAAATGACTCTGGCTTAAGATAGACTTGTCCATTATAGTCGTCTGTAAACGGAAACTTCTGTTCCAGCAACAGACATGTTGCTGTAACTGCACATGGCAAGAAGTTTATCTCGAATCCATGGCTGCAGTATTTTTAGGGGAATAGGATGCTCAACAGTGCTCCATTGTGCCAAGGTAGCTCGACAACATGATGGGAGGGGAAGAGAAGAAATACGAAAGACTTCATCGCAACATGCATGTGTGCACACAGAGCTGTTCCTGAGGTACAGGAGCTGGCGGGTTTAGCCCTGTGGTTAACTGCTGGTTATGTTACTCTGTCACTCTGGAAGTGACCTGTTAAAAGTGCAACAGTCCTGTCAGTCCTTCTTGCTCCCTGGATACCAGCTCCTGCATTCATGCAGTGAAGATGCTTAACAATCATGACTGCATCCATCTGGAGTATTCATTCTCTGCTATGACATTACTCATGAAGAACATAAAGGTCGAGCCTATCTTTAATAGCTTCATACTAAAAAATAAAACACTGGCACTGGAGAAACTTTGTATATTACCAAGTGCCTGTGCACCTTCACGTCATGTTTTGGTGGAGGATTTGAGTGGGCAGTGTTTTCAAGCCATCAGTGTAGATGTCTCATTGTTCTACACTGAGATCAGCTTTTGGAATGAGCTCAGGAACCTGACTCCTTATGCTGACTGGAAAGCTTTATCCTCTGAGCTAACCCGCTGCCTCAGTGGGTGGGTGATACCTGTCCAGTGCCCACATCTAAAGCCAGTTGGAACCAGCATGATGGTTATACCCTTTCATTTTGAAAGGCTATTTGAATCCACTAATAGAAGATGAAGATCTGTTGATAAAATGATTTAACTGTTTTCCAGTGGTGGGGAAAATGATGACGACTCTGACCAGAACTGGAAACCACCAGAAAATGACCTGATCCAGAAGTTAATAGCACAGATTGAATATTACTTCTCAGATGAGAACCTTGAGAAAGATGCCTTCCTTCTGAAGCATGTGAGAAGAAATAAGATGGGCTATGTCAGTGTTAAACTCCTCACTTCTTTTAAGAAGGTAAGCTAACTTTTTAAGACTTGAAGTGTCTCATGCAAGCTTGATGAATCTAAAAACATTAGGAGAGATGAAAATAAGATTTTATACAGGCAACTTTACAGTCTTTCTGTTTCTCTGCCTGGTTTTGCTATGATGGTTAATTTTGTATTGATCCAGAACTTTAAGTGCTGAACTCATTGATGATTGGCTAGGGAAATTATTTGCTTAAAAGCATGTATGCTTTTAAATTACCATTCTTGGAGACAGCAGGACATTGAATAAAATTAATTTCCATGGCAACTACTCATGAATAGCTGGGTAATCCTGGTAAAGTTACATTCCTCTCTCTGAGAAGGGACAGTGAATCTGACCTTTGCAACTGTACAGAGATCCAAAAAACAAGAGTAGTGTAAAGGATCTGTTAATTGCAGTCCATTAAACTCGAAGTGAGTTTTATGTTTTTTCTTTTTTCCTTACATAGGAACACCTATGTAAATATGTGTATGTAATCAATTTCTAGAATTACATCAGAAACACTTGGTCAAGATCCTAAATCTGCCTGTTTTGCAGTTATTCAGTCTAGAATTAAAAGCAATCTCAGTTTTTTCTAACCACTTCAAACAGATTATACTGGTAACAGATAAACTCTTGATAAAAAAATACCTAATGAAAATGGAGAAGTTTGGGGTATTTTTTAGACGGAGGTTTTTGAGGGAGGAAAGATCAGTTTAATACAATGAAGACATAAACTTGACAAAACTTCTTGTTTGGCAAATTTAACATAATAACCTCCCTAGAACATGCATTTTGATCATGGTTGAGGCCTAGATGTGGAATGACCAAGCACTACTGGATCAGGCTTTCAAATGTAGTAATGCTTTGCAGTTTGAGCTTTAGTGTCAGTTCCTGTTTTCATTAGATTCAACAGAATATGAGCTTTACAGGACCTCACTGATGCCCATTACAGCAGGAAAACTGTTTTCTTTCTCACTTAGTCTGCTACCTGAAACTTAAATCTCAGGTTCTGTTTGTAGACTGAAGCCTGCTTCTGCCTTAAAATTCTGTAACTAGTTTGATTGTGCTTTCTCAATTGTGGTGCTTAACCTGTGTCTGTCCTGAAGGTGAAACACCTCACCCGTGACTGGAGAACCACAGCCTATGCACTGAAGTACTCGAACACTCTGGAGCTCAACGATGATAACAAAAAGGTTCGAAGAAATACTCCAGTTCCAGTGTTTCCAAGTGAAAATGTCCCTACCAGGATGCTACTGGTGTATGATATCCACCTGATTTCTGAGCTGCAGGCCCTTAACAAAGAAAATGGATGCATGCAAGAAAGGATAATGGAGCATCTCCTCAAAGCCTTTGTAACTTTTGGTGTAATTTCATCAGTTCGTATTCTCAAGCCTGGCAGGGATCTCCCACCTGATATCAGGAGGGTCAGCAGTCGGTACACCCAGCTGGGAACCCAGGAATGTGCAATTATTGAATTTGAAGAAGTGGAAGCTGCTGTACGTGCTCATGATTTCATGTGTGCTAAAAACAAAGAGACCGGCATGAAAGTTGTCCTAATAGGCATGAAGCCACCAAAGAAAAAAGTTCCCAAAGACAAGAACCGTGACGAAGATACCAGCAAGAGCCTTAAGAAGACTCGATCCCTTAACAAGAGAGTTGAGCAACTTCAGTTTGCTGGTGATGAATCCTCAGCAAACAGCTCTTCTGACCCAGAGAGCAATCCTACATCGCCGCTGTCAGGACGCAAACGTACTGCAACAAATACTACGAGTAATTTGAGCCCTGTCATCCACCCAAACAACCATTTGAGTCCTAATATGTCACCCAGATCAAGCCCTTGGAACAGTCCATCTTCACTAAGAAAAGTAACCAAAAAATCTCCGCTGGCCGAAGACAGCAAGCTTAACCCAAGCACTAGCCCAGAAGTTGCAAGGAAATATACTGATTATTCCTCAGACAGCAGCATCACACCTTCTGGGAGCCCCTGGGTACAGAGAAGAAAAGCCCAAACTCTGACACAAGAGAAGAGTCCCGTCAGCAGTCCCATATTGGTTCGGAAAATACAAAATGCAGATGGTCTCCCTGTAGGAGTGCTGCGGCTGCCTAAAGGTCCTGATGGCACCAAAGGATTCCACAATGGCTGTGAAAGGAGGAAGGCTATGAAGGGTGAATAGACTATGCTTTAAAAATAGTTTTGCAAATCAGCCAACTGCTGATGACCAAGTCTGGTGAAAAATTGTTGCATGAGTGACTGAGTTAAGTCAGTACATAATTTTAAAAGCTTTTGTATTTATATAGAGACTTTATCATTTGTATATTTGTATATTTTCTCCACAGAACAGATGAGGTTGGAAGGCATCTCTGGAGATTGCCTGGTCCACCTCCTTTGCTGAAGCTACAAGTCACTGAAAGGTTTGAGTATCTGCAAGGACAGAGACTCCCCAGCCTGTCTGGGTGATGTGTTCCCATGTTCAACCACCCACACAGCACCAGTTTGTGCCCCTTTTCCTGTTACTGTGTATCGTTGAGAAGTGCCTGGCTCCATGTTCTTTACTTCTTCTCATCAGATATTTAAAACCTTAATGAAATCCTCCCCCAGAGCCTTCTCTTCTCCTTCCTAACCAGCGCCCGCTCTCTAGGCCTCACAGGAAAACCATACCAGCCTTTTAATCAGCTGAATCACTTAGCTAATGCAGGGCCCTTACCTGCGTCTATTCTTTTTAATGTATTATTTTGAAACACCTAAATACTCAAGCAGGCATATAAATCATTGATGCAAGTACATTATCTGCCAAGCTAGGGTCCTGAGGAGCAGTGTGTACTTACAGTTTAGCAGTTGTATTATGAAAAGCTATGGAATGTTACCAGTCTCATCATAAGGAGCTGAGGTTTTGAAGACTTCCTGTGTTTGCCTCAGAAGGAACTGAGAAACCAATGCCACAGTGAGCAGTTGCTCTCATATACATCACCAAAGCAGTATTGTTCAGTAGGACCAGTCTGTATTTTCATGTGACATGCGTAAAGACTCTGAGCACTGGAGACTGCTCTGTAACTGTTTTCTCATATAATCAGATGGAAATAAAAATATTAACTCTAGATCTATTTTGTTTACTTTAAAAGTAAGCTGCACATGGATAACTTAAACCTCATCTTATACCACATGGAATTCTAGCAACAGTTTCTCAAAATTCCCATTGCATTCAGGGAAAAAATGGCCTCTGCCCCATTGCTGATGGTTAATTCTGTGGTGATGCTTCACTCTGTGTGTCACAGTCATTTTATACAATGCCACAAACTAAACAGTGATTATGTCACTGCTAACTTGGAATTTAACAAGTAGGCTCAGCAAGAAGTGCTTAAATTAAAATTAACTATAATCCTACCTGAAGTCAAAGAACTAAACTGCAGTTTTACTTATAAAACTTAAACTCTGGAAAACTAGCCCACAGACAGTAAGAGGGTTTCAGGTTGCAATGGTGAACTTGGGAACTGTCCATGACAAAGGTCTCATCAGACAGTGATCCTTCATTCCAAAAGTCTACATCCGGTCCAGCTTCCTAAGTGTAACATTTCTGCCGTGTGAATAACTGCAGTAACACACAGACTCCTATGCACAGAAATCCCAGTTCTGTGTGTTGTTCTTCAGCCACCCACATACATTCCTGGTTCTTTTACTGCACACAAACGGAATCCTCCAAGTGACCTCCTGACTCCCATCACACAAACTGCAGCATGTGCACATTCACAGACATTGTGGGGTCTCAGTACCAGAACACACAGGCAGGTGCTTGGAGAGGGCAGACAGAGCCCTGTGGCTGCTGCCAGGTCAGCAGGGGAGAGGCTGGCAGGCAGCGTGGCTGCTCCAGGGACTCACCCCATGGAATCCTTCTCTTCTGCACAGCTCAAACATATGCATGTACACCTCGAAGTGGTGGTTTCAAAAACATGGAGCTTGAGGCTATTTTTATTGCTTTTTTTACACAACAAACAGCAATTCTAAAAAGCGTGTTAAGAATGAGAGCACTTTGCCAAGTAGCTCAGTTACAGAAGGCATTCAAAATTCTTAACTACCTAAACACCACCAGTGCCTAGGGCACCAGCAGAGACCCCCACGTGCTACTCAAACCACAGCAGCTTCAGTCATACATGTACAGCAATAAAAACAGATGCAATACTTAATTCCTTTGGAGCAAATATTTCATTCTCCCTGAGTTTGTTTCTGTCTTCACATTCAATTAACTGCTCAAAACCTGGAAACAATACAAATCCCAAAAATACACATCACACATCCAAACTTCTGAGCGGAATGTTGCCAACAGAGACATTTTAAACAACAAGAGCTGTACCTTCATTTTGTTCCAGCTCTGAAATGTTTATATTATGATGATGTATTTCAACTAAGTATTTTTTAAAATGCCTTATCAGCTGAAGAGAAACAAGGTGACAACACACTCGGCATTTTAGTCACTGGTTGAGAGCCCTTCCCAACTACAGAAGAACATTTACTGCTCTCCCCACTAACAAGGGATGCATTGCAGTTGCCTTCATTTTGCACAGGCAGTTTATGGCTGGGTTTAAAACCCTGAGGTCTGAAAAATGCTAGGGACTTCAGTAGAAAAAGCTTATTAACTCAGCTAACACACCCGAGCTGTTTAGGACAACTGTTTGATTAATCAAACAGAGCTGGCTTCAGCTTACTCCATTGTTCCCTTAGTTTGGATTTTACTGCATTTGAAGCAAAAATATAGTTGATTGATTCATAAGAAAGATCCCACATCTGTGACCGAGTCAGATTAAATGTGTTTGCAACCAGCTCATATTCTTGCGATAGATCAGTTGCAAAGACGCCTTTATCATCAGTCTGGAGTTAAATTGAAAGAAAAGGAAAAAAAGTTTAAATTAGTTCCTCTACATCAAAAAGGTGGGGTTTTTTATACATACAAACCAGTTTTTTCTTGTCTCAAATTTTATTCCATAGTTCTTTCATCTGTACATAATTATTTCATTCTTTATTTGCCCTACTTTCACTAAAATTGAATAAATTATTCAAACATATAAGAACACTTCTTAAAATGATGGCATGATTTACGAAGAAAACAGGACTTCCTACTAAAATTGCTAGAAAGATGGCTATCAAATGCTGCATACATTCAAGGCATGTCAGTATGTGCAGGTCTCCTTACTCCCCTTTCCTCAGATATGCACAATGCTATCATATAGATATATATATATGTATGTACACACACACACACACTTGGACAATGCTCTGGATTATGGGGGTTAAACTAACAGGATAATAGTAAAACTCAGCCAATGGCAGCACAAGTATTTTGCACTTTCAATGCTTAAGGACCTTAATGAGCTCTCAAGGGAACACAGGAGCTCTCACACAACAGAGTGAACGCCCAGGTAAGCACAGGTGCACATACAGCCACTGGACCCATGTGTTTTGAGAGAAACCTGCCAGTATGCAAACAGCTATGAAGTTCTTTGCTTGCATGGCTGATCATCTTATCCCACAGAAAAAAGGCCCAGCTTTACAATAGAACCAAGAGAAATACTAGCAATTCCCATTTGAATTACAAGCATTTCTCAAACAAAACAGTATGATTTCCTAAAAGCAAATGATTTGCTACAAGGTCAGAAATTGTAATTCAGCACTGATTCATAAAAGAAGAAAGACTTCTCCAACTTCATTTGTTTGGCCCTTTGCCTAAATACACTCTTAAAAATCAAAAAACTTACACAAAGCACTGCAGGATGGCCCATGCTGTACCAGTATCCAAAATGGTGTTTGTCACAGGAAGGCACTGTCTGAGATTTTATGTTTGATGTCATGCAAAGTTCTAAGGGAAAAAACAGAAAAATAAATGAGGACATATATCAAGAGACATGTTTTTGACATGTTAATTGACTTAGAATGGTCCTGAATAAAAATTAAAATCAGCTATTGTTGTTTCCTCGATTTTCTATTATTCTTTGGTAATTTCTTTTGAGGAAACTTTGGTAATCAATTTCTTTGGGGTATAAAATTTAGGGAGCTTGCAAACCAGACACAGAACCAGTCCTGCACAGTAATGACAAGTTATGGTTGGTTTCACATTCCTCTGAGACATCAATTGCTGCCTGCTGCCACAAAGGTTCAAAACCCCCAAAATTGTCACGAGCGTACCCTTATGGGCAATGCTCACTGCCGTGTTTGTCTAAGTCACCTCTGGCCAGAGACAAACAGGAGTCACTAGATCAGCAGCACACATCCTGCTCTGATATCTAGAGATCAAGTCCTGGTAAATATTGTTTTCCTTACCAATAGGTATACGATTCTGTTGAACCAGTGACACTATCTCTTCTGAACCTGCTGCTGCAGAGTTGAGAAATGTTCCATGTCCAATTCTGTCAGGAGGCAGGCCCAAGAGAATCCTGGTCTCCTCTTCCTGATTTGGAATCTAGAGAGGATATATTTTACTGAGGCACAAGGCAGCGTAAAACAGCACGTAATTATATAACTACAATGGTCTTTCAGTTCTATTTTCACAATATCTCCTATCTGAAAGAAAGTGTTAGTGAAATAGAAACAAGTATAAACACACTGATGACATCATATGTCCTGCTTAATTTCCTGAAAAAATTAATTATCTTTAGTATTTATCAGACTCCTCAGAGCAAACTCCAGCCACCACTTGAGCAGAAGCCCAACTCCCTCTACTGACACCAGAAGAGCTAACAGAGCTCACTGCTCATCAAACTGTGTGGATTTCACTATGACTTCTGATATAATACCAGGAAGCAGTGGATCCCCTAGAATGTTACTAATTTCAATTTCACACCTAAACCCACAATTAATACAGTACAGGAAGCAATAATCTGACTGTTCAGATTTAGAACAGAGGGTTGAAGATTTCTCCTTTTTTGGTTTCGTTGAGATTTTCACAAAATGGCAGTTACTGAGAAGCACCAAAATAATAAAACCTTTTACCTCAGAAAGATGCAGTGCCAGCTTTAGACCTGCTTTTTTTGCTTCTGAGAGCGGTTCCAAAAAATCTTGACCATGTCCTGCCTGGAAAACAGGAACACATCACTGTTCTACGTCTTATTTGACAAAATCCCTGTCATTACCATAATTAAGAAATCTAGCAATATAGAAAAACTTCATTCAAATCAGTTACATTTAATTATTCCTCTTTTCCCATTACTTCAGTTTGGAATGCAGAAAGTCAAACAACCTTCTGCCATATGGGCACAGTTCAGACCAAAGGATCAAACACTGGTAGCTCAGATGATGCCCAAGACTAACAAGCCAATTTCTTGATTTTGTTATCTTTTATACAGCTACCACCTAGAGCTATTTCACTTCAGCTTGCCAGCTGTCCCCAGACATTTTTGCTTTCTTAATACACAATAAGCATTTGGAGCAGCTAAACAAAATTTAAACTATTGACAGCTTGCCTCCACCCAGTTAATCAGACTGGCACAACTCAGGTACAGACACTTCCCAGATAAACACTGCTTTTCAAAGGCTCTTTGCTCAATCCCATACTAATCTAAGGATTCTCTGTTAGAGTATCTGCCCCTTACAGCAACAGGGATTATCCTGGTAGCAAACCATTCCAACGAGGCACAGACATTGGACAAAAACTTGTGACAACAAACTATGGTTAGAACCACCTGCTGTTACACAACATTATATATTTATCTTCAAGAACAGACCAAAATAAACCAAAAACTTACAGTGGGATCACCACTGAGGTCAAGTCCTACTACAACCCCACCACTGGAAAGCAGGAACTCTTCGGCAAGTTTAACAGTCTGCTTAGCAACTGCTGGGCCACCTCTTCTGTTTATTGCTATTAACAACCTAGCACATAAACACATGTATTAAATTATATACAAGCTGTAATATCAGGAGCTCAACAGATCTGATACCAAAAAAAACGGCACTTCATATCCTTCATGGCCGAGTAGAAAGAGTATTTGTGCAGGAAACTGGTCTAGGAATGAAGGCACCAAAGTGCAGAGGGACACAAACAGATAAATAAGTTGGCCAATGACATACAATAGCACACACAAAGGATGAGAATTCCTCAGTTTTCACAAATAAATCTAGTAAATGTTGCTATTGAGGCCATAAAAGACAGGAGAGCAAACTCCAAACAACCACTGGCACCTTCTGAAACTTCTCCACTGGTCAGGACCAGCTCATCTTTACAGCAGGCTGCTTGTACAGCTAATCAAACAAAATCTTTGCTATAAGCTGTGAAAAAGGAGCCAGTTCCATGAAAAACACTGCTTTTCCTGAAAATGTTACAGAGACTGGGCAGTCTCAGAGCTGAGAGGTTTTACCCAGTTTCTTTCTTCAGCAGTAAAAAAGAAGATAAAAAGTCAGGTTTCCATATGAATTACCTGTTTCAATTCCATGTAATCTTGTTTAAAAACAATTTTCTTGCCTATGGAGATGGCTTGTAAACCTCACCTCAAACACGACCAAGCATCAGACTACACAAAACCTTGAAAGAGAGGTATTCCACATGATTTATTTACCTTACATCTATATCCAAGCCTTCCTCTTGACACTGTTTTATACCCTCAAGTACAGTTTCAACATAACTCCTTTTGGTCATACCTGCAAACACATGCACACATTTGGAATAAACACATTTTAATTGATTTTTATTATATTGCAGACTCAGATCTTTAGCCTCCTAAGTTTCATGTTGCACCTTTGATTGTAGTCCATACAGTCTACCAACCCATATAGTTCTAATTTTATCTGTAAATATGGCTTTACTGTGAAGCACAAATTTAAACTAAACATCCTCCTAAGCATATGGAAAAATTAAAATTACTTTGTGTGAAACCAGAGCATCGCAATAGGACTTCCATTATGTGTTTCTACTAAACCACATCTAAAAGAAAAAAATGAAGTAACAAAAGTAAAATATATCAGCTATTAAAAATATCAGCAGACTCAGAAGCCATAATCAAGTGAATAACCCAATTTTGTGTGTAGCAGAATTATGACCAACACATTTTTGTCCTCAAAAGTCTAATTGGAAAGCAAGAAGTTTTTACATGCTTAAATCTTAGCTTTCATATATAAAATATATTTTAATTGAGCCAATTAAATTTTACTTTACTTGTTATTAACATAGTCTTTAACTGAGTTTTACAGCGCACAAAGATTACAAATTAAGAATCAGAACACATTGTACCTGTGGAATTTTCTTCTCTTGGAGTGCTTCTCAATTCCAGATATTTGACACCATCATCAGCAAATTCTTTAATGACATCCTTAGTTATCTGATTAAGTAAAAATGTATTCAACATCATGAAAGTAATACTGATAATTACTTATATTTTCCTTTACAATTAAAAGACCCAGTTATTTTTTGTTGTGAAACACTTGCAATGTTTTCAGGCCCAATGTGTTTTTAGTGGTCCTCATGTCTGGAAATACTACCACACAGAAAGCACCTTTCATTCCTTCAGGGATAGTGAAGAGAGTTCAAGTGTTTTACAATGATTATTCTGACCTCCAATTGAAAGGGACCATTGTTGATATTGTTACTTGGAACCCGATGCTCTTAATCCAACTGATTGTGACTGTGTGCATTGTTTGCTTGTTTTAAGTGAACTTTTAACTAATTTACCAGTAAAATATCTTCAGTCCTAGTGGTAACCTGATAGATGATCTGAAACATCTGAAAACATCTAAAATAAAATTTAAAGAAATAATTAGAAAGACACTGAATGAGTATTTAGAAAAAAAAAAAAATCTACATTTTGAGAACACCTACTCATTAGTCAACTAACCAGCTTGTAATTTAAAATACAAAGACCATTTGAATGGCAATTTCTGATTTTAGACGCTAACAAAGCATTTGTAACAGAAGTTGTTACTACCATAAAGCTTTTTGAAGGAAAAGGAAAACATGAAGTTTCTAAAAAAGGAAACTATGTGAGTCAATTTTCTCTGAAAAGCATATGCTATAAGTGAAAATTCCAATCCTTTAAAGAAGGAATTAATCAACAAGAGATTTGCTTTTGGTTTGCAAGCACCTAAGAAATTATTCTGTAAATACAAGTATCAAAAAAATCTATGAGATTATATTCTAAAACTTAAAAATATATTTTCTGCAGATAGTGTATAAGGCCATACATTTCTGTTTTCAAGTTAACTAAAAAACCTTCGGTAAATGTTCATCATACACAAGCGTATACTCACTCTTCTAAGGTTCTTTTCTTTCCTTTGTCAATCACAGTCATTCCATTCTGGATCTGAAGGTTTGGCTTCTGGGCCATGAGTTTCTTCATAGTAGCAGAACTGATACAGCCATTCAAATGAGCATGGAGTTCCTACAGAAATAAAAATCCTATGGATTTGTGAAAAGGATGGCTTCTGGACCTTGTTCACACTACTGTTCTTATATCCTACATCAGTGTTTCATTCTGTTGAAAATAACAATTATCTGTGGTTTGGCTAATAATCATTTCCTTAGGTTTTTGTAAGCACTGATCCACCTGAGAACTCCCTATGTCTTTCCTCTCACTTGGTGGCTGCTGTTGGCACTGGTCTCTGTGGGAGCACAGCTGGCTTAGCAAAGAGCTCTCCAGACAATTCTTGGGATGCTGCGATCCAAGGTGAGGAGGAAGCCAACAGCTGCCTCAATATTAAGAAAAGTACAATAAGGATTCAAGAACTTTCCCCATCCACCACAAGTTAAATGTGTGTCCATCGTTCAAAAACAGTAGCACGTGTCTACCCACTCCCCTTTCTTCTGCTCATACTCTGAAGTTTAAACTCACATCAGAAACGTAGCAAGACTCTGACATGAACAGGACTGCAATGACTGCACTCCTTTGCCTGAGGCCTCTTTCTGCCTGACTTCCTACTGACTTCCTTACTTTGGGCTCCAAACCTATGATCCTCAGCTCCATTCCTCACTTCATCTTTGCTGCTTATCTCCTGCGTCCTGACTTATGCAATAGGTCTCTAGCACCCTCCCAACTCATTCAAAATGTATCTACAAAGCGTCTACTTTGTTACCTACCTCTTGCCCCCCGTACACATCCACTCTCAATAGGAAAAATTCAATAAATACTTCTCTTCAAGCTTTTCATTGGAAAACATGTTGAAATTGTAACTCCAACTAAGCACCGGGAGCTGTGGCTGCTTACAGCTCCTGGTGACTGAGCCAGATACACAGTACTACAACTACTTTAGATTTTCCACAAGCTTACAATTACCTCACAGAACTCTGTCAGACATTAATCACACACCCTGAAAAGCAACTTATTGAAAAGAAGCACTGGAGTGCAAGGATGGTGTGGTCTGAAGTGGGTTTGCTGGTGCCCCCGTGCACTGCCCGTACAAGCTCTGCGCTGGAGTACGTGCCCCCGGTGCTTGACGAGTGCGGCACACAAACCCCGATAAATCCGCACGCAGCCCTACGGAAGGCTTGCACTGATATGCCACAAGTAAGGCACACCCTTGGGACATGGAGAAAAAGCGTTATCTCAGCCAGACTTCTTGGCTAGGCTGGGGGGAAACAGGACAAAAAGAGAAAATTAAGATCGCGCTCAACCGGTTTAATTGCAATTAGATTAGTCGCTGAAGTCTGTAAAGCCGGACAGCCAAAGGTCCGACTGCATTTTGCAGCGGGGTAAAGGCCCTCAGCAAACGCGCGTTTGGGAAGCACTCGGAGACAGCAGAAGCGCCTGTCGCTCTGTCTGTCTGTCTGTCTGTCTG
>VZTX01000627.1:21112-71248 GCA_013400915.1 Pardalotus punctatus
CGGGTCAGGGCTGGGCCCGGGGCGGGGCCGGGCCGGGCCGAGGGGCGGCGGCAGCGCCGGCAGCGCCCCAGGGGCCCCACACGGGGACGGACACGGCCGAACACAGAAACCCCCGCGAACGAACCTCGGAACCCGCATTCTGCACCCTGAATACAGCGCACATGCAGCACGGAAACTATAGCCCATAGAATAAATGTACGCATAAAATACAGAAATAGGAATAAAATCACCCTTCACACCCGATGTTAGTTTGTCAAGTGGAACAGAAAGCTTTCCCAGCACTTGCTCCTTTAATGTTGTTTTTTTCTTCTTTTCTTTTAGAAGCAGTAGATAGAGATCTACAAACCCAAACGAATATAAAACCAAACACAGACCTATTAAACACAGGTCTGTATGAGCGTAAGGCAGAAGTAAAACATAAACTTTGTATTTGTGTTAATATTTATGCACTAAATTGTAGTTTCTGCTTTATGGCTGTAATATTTAACTCACCACTAGAGCTGTATAGCTTAAATAACTGAGCAATGCACTCAACACTATCTAAGCCTGCAAACTAAATAACAGCATATGAAAGTGAAAAAAAAGATAAAAATTAATTCCTAAATAAATCCAGTTCAATTGCCTCCAATGGCAACTTCAAAAACCATTTATAAGCATAAACAAATCAGAAATATGGCCAATTTCAAGTCCAATATACTGTTTTAAAATTAAAATTGTCCCCTGCTTTTTTTCAGCATTCTAAGTACTCCCAGCAAATACAGTAATAAATTACACACAGAAAGGTTTTTCAACTTTTTTGTTTTAGAAAAAAGCCAAAACAACAGCAAACATAGGAAAAAACCAAAACACTTCACACACAGTTACAGTAATTCAACCGCATTCTTGGCAACCACCATTACATCAAATGGTCATCACAACAACTCCACCAGGGCCTTGTCACACTGAGACTTCCAGCAAAGACTCCGGTGTATTTGTAGTCTGTGAACACACATTCCGAAACAACCAAGCCATTTTCTCCCCTCTGAAACTTTCGTTACAATCTGGAGCTAGAAAGAAACCTAATCCAAACTGCTCCTGAGGCACCTCCCCACCGCCAAGCTCTGGATCCCAGGTCACAGGTAGGTACCTGCTCTGTGACTGAGGGAGCTCAGCACTCCCAGCAGCATCCACTACCCTTCCCAGCCTCCTGATCCCCAACATCGTGCAGCCCTGACTTATTTCCACAGCAAACTCACCACATCAGGGCTGTAGGACTTTCTAAATAAGCATTCTGCAATTCAGGCAGATTGGAAACCCATGCGATTGTTAAAGGAATTGGCAGGTGCATGTCTCCTCTCATGCTTTTCCTGAGCACCAACATTGCTACATTTGCTTATGTTGTGTATCCATTAACTGAAAATTCTGTCAGATGAGCATTGCTGATGCGCAGGAGGAAAGAAACATTTCACATAGGCAGCTAATATTTTTTTTCCTAACAGCAACATCAGAATTCTTCTTCTGCATTTGGAATTTGTGAAGTCTTAAATTTCTTGAGTTTTTCAATAGCAGAAGATACTGAAATCTCTCCGTGAACTTTGTTGTCTCTTGTTCGCACATTGACAGCATTATTTGCTTTCTCCTTTTCTCCAACCACTGCAAGACATAGCACAAAATATTACACAGACAATCTACATTAGAAAATGAGCCTAGACAAACTCTATGTCCAACATTAAAACTTAAATGATATTCAGAAACAGAAGATGCTGCAGTTACCTAAAATGAAGTTATACTGAGCCAGCTGTGCATTTCTAATTTTCTTGTTTAATGTGCAACTTTGATCTAGATCCACATCTGACATAAATCCTGCTTCAAAAAACTGGTTGCAAACCTACAAAAGAAAAAAAAACAAAACAAACCAAAACCCTCTTACCCTCTTAGTATTACTATATATTCTACAACATTCATTTGTAAATGCTGTAATTACTGATCTCTCCAAATAATTAATTCACGTAAATGCATAATTTTGTTCTTGTGAATGATTATAAAGAATTCAATGAAATTATCTGAAGAAACCTGCACACAGAGCAAGACCCCAGCTGGAAGACAATGTAAGATAACATCCATATCAAACACGTGTCCTCAGTGTCAGAAAGGGGAAAGAGGAAAAGGAAAAAACACACTTCTTCTTGCATTAAAAGGAAAGCAATGGAGAGAGGTAAAACCAATCGTGGCTCAAAAGTGATGAAAGTCCAGAATATATGGGGTGGGAAATGGAAGAAACTGGCTCTGTCTACTTAAAACTGAGAGTACTGTAATGAAGCATTAGTTGTGTAAGATTTGTCATCCAGAATGCTTTTTCCTTTAATAATTACAGAAATACATACATAATAACACAACTCAAAACACTTGAAGTTACATACCCCTTACTCAGACATACTCAGATCTTAGACTGAAAATATTATATTGCAAAATTTACCTCTCTCCCCCCAAACATGTTTTTTACCTCTCTCCCCCCAAACATGTTTCCAGAATGATTAAGCATTAATTCTCAGTTCTAGGACAAGCACTTCAGGATCTATCAAACTTCCCTGCTGCCATAAGGAGGCAGGGCCCCCCCTCACCTGCTGGGCGTATTGTTCCGAGGTGGGTCCCACAGGCACAACCATCACCTGCCGTGGAGACAGCCAGAACGGCCTGGCCAGCACAGGAGAAACAGCAAATCAAGGTGCATTTTACATTTCCAGTCATAACCATAGTCACATTTCACAAGAATAGTTTCTTTACTTTATAGAGTTATTTATGTTCACTAAGGATGTTGGATAGTGTGCTTATGTGAACGCTTTTCAAGTTCACATAAAATAGCAGATTGATTCCAGTGAAATGACATATAGGGAAGTTGGACCTTCTGTTCTCCTCCCAACTGACTTCACAACTTGAATCAGAATTTTTTTCTGCATAATTTTCACTTTTATCTCTAACTTTACAGTGAAAGGTGGACAGTCAGATAGGTGACTGAAAATAAGAATAAACTCTTCCTTAATACTTTAAATAATGAAGAAATATCTTTAGATCTTATTCAAGATAAAATAACCCATCTTAGAAGTACAAAAAATATATCACATCTTAGGATTAATTCATATCTGTGTATAGAAAAACAATTGCTTTACATATATCTAATATCCTCCTGGTATAAAAAGCATGATTTTTACGAAAAAAGGAACAAAAATAATGCAGGACTTACACAATTAAAATTCCTATTTCGGCATCACTTTGCTTTTTTTTTTCCTGCAGTCTCATGAAATTGAACTTCTAATAATAAACTATTAATAAATATATATCATACAACTGAGACCAGAAAATTGGACTTTTCTTATAATCTTACGCACTAATTTTGAGAAAATTTTAGGGATATTATTTTTGCTTTATAATATATGAGACAATACGAAGGATATGCACTTTCTACATTGTTAAACACTTCTTAGAATTCCATCTGTGCCACACACCATTTGCCTCCATAATTTTCTGCTAGAATAGCTATCATTCGCTCCACAGATCCCAAAATAGCTCTGTGAATAATCACTGGCCTTTTCTTATCATCACCATCCTTACTGCAAAAAAAAAAAAAATCAAGTAAGATTTTTTTAAAAAACATAAAATTATCTTAGCTCACACACATGTAATCCTACTAGTATTTTGGATTCTACTTTTAACAGAAAGACAAAATTTAGTTCGTTATGCTTACGAAGCTATAACTACTGTTTTTATTAAAAATGTACTTTAAGTCAGCTGGGCTTTGAAAGGAATTCTGCATAATCACAGTGATTTAAAATAATCATGCCTACAGCTACTGGCAGAGAAACACTACTAAATTTGAAAAGACATTTGACTGACTCAGCACCATTTTTGTGCATTTTAATATTTTATGCTGCTCCTTGTACTCTCTATTATGACTTGCTTTTATTTTGTTGCACAGGTTCTTACTGTTCATTACTTTGCTTAAATTACAATCCTGCAATTTAAAAAACTACCTTTAAAAAAAAAAAAAAAAAGCCAGTCCACAACAGTATTATCACCTATCAAAAAAGCTAGGTATATGCAGAATGTACAGCAGGACCAAAAATTTACAGAGGTTCTTATTCTATCTTCCCCATCTTCATAATATGCAAAAATCAAGCACAGCAAGAAATAAAACCCACAAAATGACTATTCAAGTCAACATGGCACTAAGATTAATTCACTCAGTGGATAAAACTCCCTCTTCCTAGCCAGAAACCAGTCATATTTTCACTAAAAGCTGTTTGCATTTGGTTTATGTTCAAATTTAAATAATTTAACCGGATAAAAATAAAGAACCACTTAGTACAAACATAATTGCTCCTTAGGGCGTGTTTGAATTTGTATGCTATGCCTTCCAAGGAGACACAATGACTAGGCTGAAAATGAAAACTGACTCAGCTGAGGGGTTTTTAGCATAACATATCATCATTTGTCCTTAGAACTGGCAGACAGGACAGATAATGAGATTTAAAGTGAGCTATCATTACGTTGAGAAAGTATCTTCAAGTTCATGACTTGGTCCTCTACTCACTGGGGAGTTTGCCCTCCCTACCAGCCAGCTGATTTAAAAGCTAATCATTTGTTAAGTGAGCAATACAGCACTAGTATATGATGGGAATTACAATACTGAAAGTTATATTTCATTTAAAATAGCAAGGTATTTAGCTTCAGCACTCACCCAACATAAGTAAGATTGAACCGAATGGGTAGCTGGAAGTCAAGTTGGATGGTAGCACATTGATGGTACCTACCAATTGCATCTTTGATTTTAATATCAATCTGTGAAGCAAAACAACACAGTCACTAAATATCGACTGCCTGCAGTACGTCTGCACTTCTGTCTATCCCAAAGTTACACTGAAATGCTGAATCACTAACCTTAGGACCATAAAATGCTCCATCTCCTGGATTCAAATTCCATTGCTCTCCGAAGTCATTCAAGCTGTTTTGAAGTTGCTAATCATAATAATGAGAGAGTAATTCAAAAAGGTATAGAAGGGCCTCTCATTACTGGAAGTAAAAGCATTTGCCTTTGAAATTCAAAGGGAGTCAAAAGGCAGCACAACCCTATTGGTTCAAGCATTTGTTCATTAATGAGAAATAATCTGGAAATAGTAGTTCCTTGTATAAATGTTACAATTAATAGAAATCTAACCAGTTCAAGATAAGGTGCTGAGTAAGAATCTGAAAGTTCTCATTTTATATAGAAACTTCAGATTTAATTTGATGTTTTCCAAAAAGAATTTCTACTACGGGGAATATTTAGCATCTGATTTAAGCAATTTCACTATGCAGCATGGAAGTACTCAGTTAAATATCTACCTCTGCAAATACAATTACTAAGGGGTTTGTTTGTTGCTTTTAAATTAATTACCTTTTCTGCAAGATCCCAGATCTCTAAGTCTCCAAGATAATTTTCTGGTCTTGTAGAAAGATGTAGTTGAAAGGTAAAACCAAAGACAGCATATACTGACTTCAAGAAATCAAGACAGCCCTTAATTTCTTCTTCAATCTTAAACATAAAACAGAACATATCAAAATATGTTAAAGTTAAAATTTACTTACAAAAAAACCTAATTTAATCTACTGAATTCCTCATAACAAGACTGTAAGAGTCCATTAAATAAAATAAGAAAAAATTAAAATCACTTGGAAATTGCATCCTACAAACCCAAATCTAAGTAATGAGTGAAGAGAGAACTGAGGTGTTGTATGCTCAAAGCATGGCAAGAAAAGCAGTATTTTTGTTAAGCATGAGGTTCTGGGGCCCAGTTGCATCCATCAGACTGGACAAAAGTACATCCATTGATACACATAGCTCCACTAAACTGTATGATATTACTGACAAAGTTTTTATTCAGCATAACTATAGATAATGTGGTCAACAGCTTTCCTCTTTGCAGAGGGAGATGGAAGATGCAACAAATCTTACTTTCTGGGATTTAGCTGCCCAATGCACCTGTATAAATATAAGGAAGCACCTAAGGAAAAAACCCTTCAAAAGCAGCTTTATGCTGCTACACAATGGAAAAAACTAGAGTTGAAATAAGGGAATTTTTTTTTTTTTTTACTGTTAAGTTTGCAATGGGAGAGGGAAGGGTTGTTGGTTTTTTTTCAGGTTGACAGGTCAGGGTGTGTGAGATACTTTTTAAAATATTTTTTTTTATTTCACCTGTTCCATTGTGCAAAAGATGTGAGCATCATCTTGTTGGAAGCGCCTTACACGAGTCAAGCCACTCAAAGTCCCTGAGAGTTCATTTCGGTGAAGAACTCCAAAATCTGCAAGTCTAAGAGGCAATTCCCTCCAGGATCGTGGACGATGGGCAAACATCAAGCTGGAAAGAACATGGAAGAACCTTCCTTTTATCCTTCTCACAGGAGATTTATGACAACACAGAAAGAAAACGAAGCTCAGTACAGACAGTAATCACATTTTTAAGGATTTACTCTTTCAGGTTGTCTGCGTCCTGAAAGACAAGCAAACAGAAAAAGCACACCACTCAATGTACTGCTAAGCACCACCTGGGAAAAAGCCACTGCAGGAGTAAATCAGGACCAGTTCATCTGCACCTTCTTGGTACACCACATCTGATGCACAAATCTGGCTCAGGGCAGACTTACTGCAAAGGTCTGCTTTGGGGCACTGCCAGAGAAGCTCTCTGGACACACTGGCTTAGCAGTCTATTATAAACATACACAATAACAAGTATTAATACTCCTTTTATTTCTCCTTAGCCTCACAAAGGATAAATGAAGTGAAATAAGAAGCTTTCCAGTTGAGATTACAAACCAATGTCCTGGACAATTCATGGGTTTAAGGGCAAAAGTTTCCTTCTCAATCTCAAAAGAGAACATATTTTCACTGTAGTGCTGCCAATGTCCTGAAGCTTCCCAGAGTTTACTGTTGAAGACATTCGGAGATACAACTTCAGTAAAATTACGTCTGCGATATTCCCCCTATAGAACAAATGCACCATTTAAAAGGTGATAGAACTTTTGACAAGCTAAAGCTTGATTATTTTTAACTGTGGTATTATGATGGCAATTTACAGGGAGACTAAAGGACTACTGCACATGTAGATTTTGCACAATTGAAAAAACACAGCTTCACTCTGCCTTATTTTCAAAAAGGTTAGATTTGTACAATCACTACAAAGATCTTGTCTATGTTTACACACATAGATACTTCTCTTTCTGTGGACAGCACAGTGCTATGAATGGCCTATCATTTAAGATCAACAAATGATATTCAGGTTGTTAGGAGTTACATCAGTATAAACTCACCCGTATGAAATCCAGAAGTGTGTTATAAAGAAAGGCACCTCTAGGGAGGAAAAAGCAGCTTCCGGGACTCAAATCATGAAAGAAGAAGAGTTCTTGCTCCTAGGTAAATTAAAACCAGAATGCTCTAACAACAATTCAGAGAGAATTGCAGAATATAACTACTTCACACACATTGAGACACTGTTTGCAAAGATGGAATATTACAGCAACAAGATGATTTATGGTCTACAAGTTCTCAGCAACACCAATTAATTGATGTGCAGTTCTTACTCTTAGAAGTTTGTAATAACACTGAATTCCATTTGATTCTTTGACTGTGTAAATACACATTTCCCCAAATTTACACTTATTATAAAGAATGACCAAACCATGTTAATTGATAAAATTTTCAAATAAATTCTCTTCTACGAAAAATAGAGTGGTTTAGGTAGGATCTGCAAAGACTCTAAATTAATATGTTTAAGATTTATTTCCCTAAATGAAGGGACTAAAGCCATTAACTTCTTCCCAACATTAGTTTAACTTTTGTATGCAAGTGACAAGTTGAGGTTGTAGAATTAAAATTTTAAAATGTGAGCAACATCAAGAAACACATAGAATTGGCTCCTTTTCAAAGTCAAAAAAGAAAAAAATATTCAAACCAAAAATAAAAAACAAGCAAAGAGAATTAAGTCTATAATAAAAGTATAAAAGAGAAGTAGACAGTGGAATAACATACCTTTCCAATTTTCCTATGATCCCGGTTTTTGGCTTCTTCCTGAATTTCTTCCCATTCCTTCATCATTTTGTTATCAGGAAAAGATATTCCGTATATTCTCTGCAGGGTTTCCATGTCAGATTTTCCTTCCCAATACGTAGAGGAACTCTGATACACAAAACCCATACTTTAAGACAACATTACATAATATCGGGGAAAGAGCGATAAACACTAACCCATTCAAACATTATTGTATTTTTCCTTGAGAAAAGAATTATATGTAGTCTTTCAGCATTCGTTTATAACACAAAGAGACTTGCCAGGCCTTTTAGTCAGCATACTAATACAGAAGACAAACAAAAGTGACAGGTCAAATCATATTTTTATTCTGCTTAGGTACCTCATTTTAACTCACGTCATGGCATATTTTATTATTTCATGTTATAGCTTCTAAAAAGGCAGCACTTGTTTACGCTGAAAACATAATGCAGTCGGGAAACATAAAAGGCAAAACAAACCTAACTCTCACAGTTAAATCCCAGCAGTTTTGAACCTCTACCCACTCAATCCATGGAATTCAAGAGTCCAATTCCAGTTAGGAAGCCAGCAAAAGCCACAATGATGAATGTTCCAAAGAGCTCAGTCTAATAAGGTTACCAAAATTAGCATCTGTGAGTAATTTAAGACTACACCATAAATTCAGAGGCCTCTGCAAACACTGTCTCTGGCTTTCCTGGAAGCAATGCCATCTTTTAACAGCAGCATTTGCAGACCTGCCAGGGTCTACTTTATCTCCTGTACCTGAAAGATACCATCTGACAAGGTCAAAATACTCTTTTCTGACCCAATGACTATCTTGGATGCTCATTTACCGCAGAACAGAGCAGGCACACCCCCTGCACTCAGATGTGACAGCTGGTACAGGCTAACCAGGACACTTGTCCTGTGCAGTGCAGTGCTGGTTGGAGATGGTGGCACAGTCCTGCCACAGGAGCTTAGGCACTGCACTTCTCTCCTGGGCACGGCAGAACTGGCTCCACAGCTCATCTGGTCACTACTAGCTAGAGTATTTTTGCACTTCATCAGTCTAAACATGCAGTTTACTACACTAATACTCTGATAAAAACCCATGCTGGTACAGTTCACTGACGTACTATTGTCTTAGTCAAGAATCAGTAAACCTCAGAAGCAGATCAATGATCAAAGTCAGTAGTTCTACTTGTACAATGAGAGCTGGGAAAGGAATGAAGAACTATTGTACAGTAAGCAAAGGAAACAATATAAAGGACCAACCATAGCATAATCAACTCAGGAGAAATACATACATGAATAAATCAACTGATGTAATTTATTTCAGTTTCAATGTACAGTTAATTTAAACTTACCTTAATTATTTTAAGGGCCTTAATTTTTCCAGTGTGTCTCACATGTGGACCCCTGCAGAGATCAATCAATGGACCACATCTATATGCCAAAAGAAAAAGAGTGTTCATTTCCAAATAATCCAACATCTTTCAATACAGTCACTGATGGCACACAAGTTCATGCTTGACACACACAAACATGCCAGTAAACATAAATATACAGCATGCAGCAAATTCAGTGCACCTTAAATGTAATTGTGCCTTCTACCTGAAGTGGAATATTCTCTCAGTAAATGCTCAGCACACTTGATCCATTATCAAGAGTATCATAACACATTTGCCAATTCAGAGTTCCACATGTGAACTTTGCTCAAGTTGGCCAGGAAATTTCAGACTATGCACATCAAACAGAAAAACAGTTTTGCCACTTTCCAATGAAGTAACAAGCAACTGAATGAGCAGGCTCCTAACCCCACATTGAGCTAGAGGTAGCTTTATCCATTATGCAACAAGCCAATGTCAGGTGTGGCAACTCATTTTCATCAGCCTACTGAAACCAGAAGGAATGAATAAAGACTGAATCTTAAATTTCTCCACAAACTGAGACCTAATCTGTCCAGCAGACAAATACTTTACTTAAGTAGCAATATTAATTACAAACTTAAGTCCCAATCACACAAGAATTTGGAACGTAGAATTTTAAAAAAACAAATAAAAAAACAACTAATTATTCTCCTCTCAATTTAAATTAATTAACTATAAAAATACTTTCTAATACCTTTTAAGTCTATTTCTTTACCTGTATATTGTGGTAGTTGGCGTCTTCACCTTCTCATTAAGGATACGACACTTAAACTTGTTATACTGTGTGTGGAAACATGAAAAGCCAGAAACATTAATAAAATGGATAATAAAATTATCTTTTAAAATTACATATTAATAATACAAGTGCACCAGTAAAAGACACTAACTAAAAAATAATTTTTAAAAAAATCACATGATCACATACATTTCTGCAAGTGTTCAACTTCCTCTCAGAAGACTTGCAAAAGCAGAGAGAAAGAGACAGAAACCTGAACTCCTCTGAGGGTGTGTTGAGGATTGTGATTACTACCTGAACACCTCAGAGCACTTGTGAAAGGCAATCACACAGTACAGTGAGACCGGCAATATTCACAGAATAAAACAGGACTATAGCAAAAGTCTTTTTTTTACCTGTCTCCACAAGTGAGCCAGAAGAAATGTAAACCTTTTGTTTACTTATATGGCATTTCATTGAGCTTGAGGTGTGTTTTTTGTGGAACACAAATTTGTTTTTATAAGTGCCTGAAAATATCCTGAACACTTGAGAGGCATATGGAGAGGGGGAAAAGGATGGTATTGTTTTTCTTTATTTTACTAAACAGGTACTATTCTGATGAGTCAGTCACATGCAATGTTTCATAAAAGTAACATTTTAAAAGTTTGTTGTACCAAATCCACAGCTACTCTAAAGATTTACCTTAAACATGTCTAACAGGATCTCCTTTTTGACTTCCAGCCTTTCAAAAGCCTGTTTCTCTTTTATTATATTTTTACAACGGTTCTCTAGTAGGGGGAATTCAGTACTAGATACACTTCTAAATAAAAAGACACAGGCAAAAGAAATATGAATTAATTATTTTGATACTCCCATTTTTTCAAGTGACCACTTTCTAATGGTCTAATTGGAAAAGCATGCAATGTGTTGTTGTGATTTGTCACAGTATTTTCTTAAGTTACTTACAATCAGCTGTATTTTCAGACATTAAACTCAGAAACACACATAGTACCACCCTGAAAAAACCCACTGCAATAATTCCCAGAACAGTCTTTGACCTGATGAAATGCCTGGAAGACCTATAGCTCAAAATATATATATGATTTAAGAAAATAAACAAACCAAGGGGAAAAAAAGGCTCAACCCAGCCGCAAGAGCCAGTTTATCAGAGCTCATGCAGGTTCAGTATTCTCCCTGACTACAGAAAGATAAACAAGGAAGAAAGAGAATGGCAAAGCTGTGCACAAGGATTAGGAAAGTAGTAAATGCCTATTAGAAAAGTAGTAAAGTTACATGCATTTGTGCCCTTTCCACAAGTGACTACAGCACCCAGAAACCAAATCTGCATGATTCCTCAAGGAAAACACCCCCTTTGCTTCACAGGAACTTCAGAAAGTTTAACCCAAACACTCCGCGCTTTTTCCACAGAACATTGAACAGCTTCAAGTCTTACAGAGCAAGTGTCTGAACACTGCTTCTGAGTTTAAATATATACACACACTCAATTTAACTGTATACATAGATAACTGTTTCAAATCATATTAGAGACACAAATTTACTTTTAACATGCAGAAACATACAAAATAATTATAGTACTGACCATTAATATAGAGTATTAAAGTTCTAAGACACTGTAATTTTACCTATCTTCAATATACATGTCATAATGAAATCCATTCTCAATTGGTGGTCCATAGCATAAGCAGCCCCCAAAGTATCCTTCCATGGCCTCTCCAAGAATGTGTGCACTTGAATGCCAATAAACCTGTAAATGAAGTCAGGTGAGAAAACCATGAGGTCTATGGCATTGTGTAACTAAAAAGAAAAAACAAAACAAAGATATATACACAGACAGGAAACAGACTGGAACCAATGTTCAAATTTTGAGAGAAGGAAAACAATTTTATCTTCTCATCTTGACGTACTCTAAATGATTAATATAATGGCAGATATAGCAATAAAGGCCCACCATACTTCAGTCTGAAAGATGACGACAATACCTCTGCACAGTGCCTTCAACTTAGTACTTACTGTACTTTGTTCATTTAGAAGTTAATTTCAGTCAAAGTCTATGCACCACTAATCACATCTAAAGCAATGGAGCCAATTAAGTTTCCATTATTCACATTCAGTACATTTATTAATAGGTCTCTAAACTACATTACCTAAAATGTCAGAAGAGGGAAGCCAACAACACAGTAAATCAATACCAGTCTTATGGTCTAAGTTCTTATTAATTCAGATTACTCCAGAGCTACTGCTGCAAGATAAAGCATGAACAAGATAGGCTCCTGAAATGCCTCTAACAAGCTTAATCACATGAATAATTCTTTGACAAAACAGAAGTCTAATTCTAGCATATAAAGATAACATAAGCTTCAGACTGAATACCATTAAAGAAAAATCTTGGTCATGTTCCTAAGTATCTATATATAGTTTAATTGACTAACATATGCCTAAAGGATCTAATAAACAGTGCCAGTACAAGGAGGTGAAGATTTTATTTATGACTCAAGTCTAATATTGGACAATTTTCAGAAAATGGTAAGACTGCCTAACTTTGCTTTCACTGTCTGATCTTCCAATACACTGAGTCAAACCACAGACTATTCCAAGTTAGCATACAAATCAAGACATTCTGTATGAACTCACTTAAGAAATAACTTGCTCATGTAAAAGAGAATGCAAGAACACTTTGATTTTATTCACTCTCAGACTACAGGCACTCAGTATCTAATCTTCTTTGTTGAATCATAGGAAATACATTAATTGAATAGCTTTGTTGGGTTTTTTTAATTCAAGATTTTAAAAGCTTAATACTGCCATCAATTTTATGTCATTAGTTTCTTTAATCAAGCAGAAACCAGACTCACAGCTTTGGCTTCATCATTATCAAAGGTGAGCAGCTCTAGAGTACAATCTCCCTCCAGTGGACGGTCCAGGTCCCAGAGTTCACCATTCACTTTGGCTATGACTGCATTCGAAGCCAATGCTTGACTAAAGAAACAGAAAAGGTGACGACAAGAATATTTAGGTTCAGATTTGTGAAAGTTTTTAGGTTTCTAAACCCCATGAGACCACACCCACATCTTGTAGCACTCAAAGACCCTAAACTTTTGTTTCTGGGATCTTAAACACTTGTCTACTTTTAAGGTAAAGAACCTTAAGGTCTTGGGAAGTTTCATTCAACAGTTTTCAGTGCTGGGGATCTGGAGGAAAGAGTGCTCCTTACAACAGGTTCCACAGTATCTGCTAACTCACAAAACTTCAGTTGTCTCTTAATTCCTAGCAGTCTCACAGATTTATTAATTGGAAGCAGGCATTATGATCCCAGCCCAGAACCTCAAGCATCACTCAGAACAGTAACTTTAACCTGCTGTTTTCTCTACATTGAGCTGAAGTTTCAATGCTTTCTGAGTAAACCAATTAAAGGGAGCCATGACCCACTGACCATGACACATATTTTATGCAACAAGGTAAGAGACAAATGACAGTAACAGTTTATCACTACAGAAGTACAACTCCTTGAATCTGCAGGTTACCTAATTCCTACAGCTAATTGATATGGCGTGGTTTTCCAAGATTCCCCTTCAACTGTCTCTCCATCTGTCAGAGTAATTTTGATAGATTTGCTCTGGTTGGCTGCTCTGTAAGCCAGCAAAGCATCATGTTCTTTTTTCAGTGCTTCATAAAGCTTCAGTCTGTCTTCTATGAAGCTTGGCGCACACTGGAGCTGTAACAAATTAGATCACACACACATATTTGTCAGACAAAGAGAATAAAAGTATTCAGTGTTGGTGCATCCCCAAAGGTTCCAACTTGGACCAAATGTCACTGTACTAGAATTTATACTAAAACTCAGTAAAGCATTTATAAATAACTATATACAGGACAGTCCCATCCAACTTGCTGACTGTATTATAGTGATTTTCCCATTTTCCATGCATTTTCATCAGTCTGGACGTAAATGGTTGTGTGAGTTGGATGTCAGAAAGCAGCCTACATTCCTGCCCCAAAATTTCCATTTGTCCAGTGTCCTGGAGAAATCTGGATCACTCCAACAAGCACTCACTTCTGCCACTACATTCAAAGCATCAGATTCAAACCAGATCATGAACATGAAATTTTCTGTATTTTAGTTTAAGGTGAGTTATTAAGCTCTACTGTACTACAGCAGTGCTGCCAACATCCTTTCAGCCATCATGAACACTGCTTAACTGCCCGTGAACCATCCGTAGGCACCACGGAATCATGATCTTTACTTTCCAATAACCCAAATCCTATTGTTACATAAAAACTAGAGATCTATGAATGTATCAATAATCCTACTAAGGCAGGATGAAGCTCTTAAATAATGCAGGTTTTTTTTCTCTGTGCTATAGCAAGCCTTCTTCCCAAAAGCTGGGATTGCAAAATAAGGCAAAGTATTTCAGATTTGAGCACCTTTTCTGAACCTGGCCAGAAACCACTTCTATTATTATGTGGCATTAAAGAACCACTTACATCATTCTGGTGTTGGTTCACAGCTTCATTTTCTTTTTTCTTTTCCTCTTTAATTTGATTCACTGCATCATTTGGACTTGCACTGAAGACTTTCTGAAAACAGTGATAGTACAAAGTATACCCCTACCCTGCATTTAAGACTTTTCCAGCAATCATTAAAACAAACCAAACCAGTACAATATTGGGCTAAAAGGGCAATTCCAGGGAATAAAGTATGTCCCTTGTACAAAGTCTTCTAATGACACATCTAAACTTCATCCTTTTGATGTTCTGCAGATACAGCAAGGCTGCTCACCAAGCAAAATCCTCTAACACAATTTCCCAAATTTTACTTCTACAACTTTTACCAGCAAAACCGCCCCAAAGAGGCCATAGGAGATCAAAGCGGAGCAGTGAGTAACAGCAACTTTCAGTCGCGTGGTACCTCGAACAGGTTGCCCAGAGAAGCTGTGGATGCCCCACCCCTGGCAGTGCTCAAGGCCAGGATGGATGGGGCTCTGATCAAGAGGTCCCTGCCCATGGCAAGAGGGTTGGAACGAGATATCTTTAGGGTTCTTCCCAACCCAAACCCTTCCATGATTCTATGAACACGCCTCCTTGGCGCAAAGGAGGCACCACTGCCCAGTGCTGCGGGCGGACACGGCGACAGACTTCAGCCCCCGGGGGCTGGGCACAGGGCCCCGGCCCCCGTCCTGTCCCGTCCCGCCCGCGGAGGCTCGGCCCACCCGGAGTCACCGTCCCGTCCCCGCTCCGAGCGGCCCCGGCTCTACCTCTCCGCCGGCCGGGGGCTGCGCCGGCGCCGCCCGGCCCAGCTCGGCCGCCAGGCTGCGGCGCAGGTGCAGCAGGCGGTAGCGCAGCTTCTCGTTCTCGGCCCGCAGGCGCTNCGTTCCTGCTCTCATCGCGTTCCTGCTCTCGTCGCGTTCCTGCTCTCGTCGCGTTCCTGCTCTCATCGCGCCTTCTGCTAACGGAGCAGAGTCAGCCCCGCAACCCCGCGGCTGTGGCGGTAACGAACGGACGTACCCGGGCGCCTGGCCCCGAGGCCGGTGAGCCATTGGGAGATGTCCGTATCCACAGAACCAACTAGGTTGGAAAGGACCTCTGAGATCATCGAGTCCAACCTATGACCGGAGACCGCCGTGTCAACCGCACCGTGGCACCACGTGCCGCATCCAGTCCTTCCTCGAACGCGTTATGAAACAATGTCAATGTCAAAAAGCGTGGGTCAGATTGCATCCTTATTTGACTTCAAAGTCAAATGAACACTGCCCGAGCTTATTTGTAGTGGATGCTTCCTGGCTGACACCATTTCTTGCAAAAGTAGATTGATTGAAACTATTTAGCATCTTAGCACAAATCGCAGAACCTGGCACCAAGGTAAGTTATTTGAAGAGGTTTGAGTTGCCAGGTGTTAGGACTCAGAGCCTGGGAGGGTTGTACAGCTCCTTTTGCACAGCCCAGCCGTCTGCCCTGCATCGTTTACAGGTCATTGCAGCTAAATAGCTCAGTTCCTTGACCCTGAGAATAGTTCTCCATCACAAATCTTTTATTCCCACCATGTATTTCCATGTATCCTTTGGTCTCAAATACTTCTTTGGCATCTTCAATTTATCTGGTGTCCTCCCTTGATTGTACTTCACACCCTCTTCTTTGTGTTCAGTTTCTCAACACACACGCTTTCAGATTTTTGCCTTTAACCTATACCCAGACTTTATATGGTGTGGATTTTTATTAGAATTCTGACAAGTACCAAATCAGCATTTTTGCGTTTTATTCTTCTATTTACACAACAGGAAATAACTATATGGTATGTGAGAAGACAGGGAGACAAATTTTTAATTAATTTTAAATTAATTTTAATTAATATTTAATATTTAAATTAAATTTAATCTGATTTTATTTTTAATTATGGATAATTAATTATCCACAATTTGATACATTTCCTATGATGTCGCCAATTCTTCTTTGTGATTTTAAGATTTTATATGAACATATTTGAGACTCTAAGGATATATTCTTTTACCAACAAAAATAATGGAGATGTTTCTGGCTCAAAACATTGTACTCCCTCAGAAGAAAGAAGTAAATTATTCAGTACATCAAGTCCAAAGACACTCCTATAGTGTCTACTCACAAATTTTAAGCTAATATACCTCAGGAAAGGGATACCTATACACCTTTTTAATTTGCACAGATTCTTCCTTTTCTGAAGAGATGGAACTTGCCAACACCTATGTCCATCCCTCACTATAGCAAGGCCATGTGTCTTTGAGGTTGGATTGGCATATGTAAAAATAGGACATAATGTATAGCTTCCTTTAGAAATCCATTTAATTATTAATTTGATAGGTTACCTGTTCTTTTAATTTCTAAATTCACTACTGTGCAGAATTAATTACTCTGCTTAGGATTCTGATAACAATCAGTGTTATCAGCACAATAAAATAAACAGATTTGGTTTTCTTAATTAAACGCTGAGAAATATATTCGGTTTACATCCCCTGTAACCCATCTTTGGGTATTGCCTTATGGACCCAAAACATGTAACTTTGGGCTTGCTCGAGCATTTAGTCAAGTAATAGAAAATCTTACCATTAGAAGTTGTAGAGGCTGAGAAGGCTGATCCATAGGATGCTAACATATGTGGAATACCAGCCTTTATCAGGATCTTTTACCTTCTGAGATAAAATGGTATTAATATTAGTAGAACTTCTGAGACAGAAAAAATTAGGAGAGAGAAAAAAAAAAAGAAAGTACTACCTCTATGGATGTTCCAAAATTAGCGGGAATTTTAAGAATTAAAGAGCCCTTGCTACCTAGAAGATGTTCCAGATAGGTTGGCCACTTTCTGTGCCCTCTGCAGGTGCCCCTGGTTTAGCTGTGCTGCCTGGCTCATGGTTAGGATTGCAGTTGCTTTGTAGCATCTCTCTTCCCCCCAGAGGGTCATCTGTGGTGTGTGATGTCGTGCAGAGCACGGGGAGCTCTACCTGAGATCATCACAGAAGCCTGAGAGTCTTCTGTGGCCAAGAAGCCGTAACATTGTAAACTGGGACCATTAACATTGCTTCAAATAACACAAAATTCCACTGCTCCTTGTCACATAGAGGCTTGTTGTATCTGCAAACAACCACAAGGTGACAGACAATGCTGCCAAACAATTCTGTGAAGCCTCACTAGCTAATTGGACGCTCATATAAACAATAAAATTCCTGAATTATTATATGGTCAGTGGTCAACTTCAATGTTAAATGATGAATACTTGAAATTCTGGAAACAGAAGCCTGACAGGAGGATACAGGGGCTGCATCTTAAGATCACAAGGACAGAAAATATTCTAAAACTTGTTTCACTAAAAGCTTGGCAAAATATTTTTGTTTGTACCACAACAGATAAATTACTTTTTAGAAAAGTGCAGTTAAGACCACATAAGCAAGGCCATGGATGCATTATCATTTAGAAATAATGGAAATAGAAAAAGTAGACTAAGAAGGAGGAGGAGGCAGGAAGTATTCATAGCTTTCCTATACAGGGAATTTATGTTGACAGAAAGTATGAAAACAAGATCGAGAAGTCCACGTACTAAGGAGCATTTGCATAAGGGAGGTTATGTAATGTGTGATCCTCAATGAATGATTATCAGTGGCAGAACACCTCCACTGGGATTGCAGTAATCTCCACTGTTAAACCTGGCTCAAGAAATGGACGCTACATGGTTTATTTTGCTTGGAAATGGCATAAAAATCTAAACATGCAGAAGTGTTGTTATTCTTAATAGTTATGTATTTACCTTCACAGAAAAAGGTCTTATTCTGTAACTCTTTTTTTCTTACCTTCTGCATATAGGTTTACAAAATATTTATAGAAACATGCTTTCTAAATGTGTAATTCCATTGCATATTAAAGCTAATATTTTATGGAAAAACAAGAAGTGGAGGGCATTTGTACTGTGGTTTGGGTATGGCCCCTGAGGAATATAAAATTAAAGTGTACAAAGAATGCTTTCTTTTATGTCCTGTACCAGCTTATACAGATTATTTCAGTTTGATCAGCTGTCTTCTAGAATGAATTATTTTTTGCAAAGGGATATCTTTGAGGATCAGTTACAGAATTAAAAAGTAACAGTAACTAAGCAATTCTCAGTCTCATCATTACGGTTCAGAAGCTGTTAACAGTTGTAAAGGGCTAATTAGTGTAATGTAATCCTCTTAGGAGGCTGCAGGCATTGAGCTAGATTTCTTTATAATTTGTATGTAGGCCTTCTTTATTCCATTGGAATTACAATAATTACAGACAGCAGTATGTATTTGCATTCTAGCCATCCACATTATGTTTATTTTGCATACTGAATACTGCACAATAAATGCAGAAGTAGAATTTTCTACTTTCTATTTAAATATCACAATGTTTGGAAGAACAGCCAAATCTTGGTTTTATAACTGTGCAAAATCTACCAAAAGAGAAAATGAAAACAGGAATAAGTGGCTTTCTGAAATCCCAAGCAATCAGAGAGAGAAAATACTGGAAGAGCTGGATGTGAACAAAGTGCTGTCATATTTGGTTTACAAGAGAGTCTTTTCCTTGGAGGAATACAAAGACATTTGGTCCCAGGAGAGCTACAAGAAGAGAACTGAATATTTTCTAGATAAACTCTCTTTAAAAGGCCCAGGTGCTTTCTCTGCCTTTTGTTCCATTTTGGAGGAGGTCTCTCCTAACTTGCTGACATGCTTTCTCCTTGGCTATGAAGGTAAGGTCACTGTCTGCTCTGAAATGCTTAAGTGTATATTGGTAATGTCTTGGAATCCTTTGACACTAATAGTTATTTGCTATAATTAGTGTTTACTTTCTCTCTTGCACTAAACCAGAGATAGTATTTGCTGCCTTTATGGTTCTTTATTATAAAAGAGGAAATAATCAGAAGAAAAAAAAATGAAATATATTTTATTGTTATACTTAGAATATTTAAACTGATAAAATGCTGAATATTCAAATTACTGCTACTAATAAACAAAAGTCAGGGTAGGGGAAAGGATTTCTAAGTATTACTGATAATGCTTAGATAAGAAATGTAACACTGATCGTTTACTTTCCTTCCCCTTTCTGAAATATGTAAGAATAGATTGAGAAGTTCCGTAGGCATAATGCCCGAGTAACTGATCCCTTTCACATTTTTCTTGTAAGTCACATTATTTACTGTATCTATCTGTAAACAACTGCGTGGAAAATTATTGTATTACTAAATATCAACAGTACAACTGAAGTTAATCAAAATGTTATGTGGCCATCAGGCACTATCTGTAGTTATTTGCCGAACAATTTTTTGCTAGATATTAGCAAAGATAATGCGGGAAAATGTGTAGAGTGTTTACAATTATATCTTACTGACCTATTTTTATTTTTTGTGTCTGTTATATTCTAAATTTCAGTCTATCAAGTCAGCTAGAGTTTTTCTCAGCAATGACTGCAGGGTTGTGCTCAAAGGTTATATACAGAATGTCCTTTTAGAATTTAATTAAAGTAGTCACATCTTTCAGCGATCCGTTCAGTACCAGGTTTAAACCCCTTAATATTACAACTATTTAAAAATAAAAAAAGTAAGTCTAGTCTAAGTCCTGTAAAAATATTAATAAACTAAATATGGAAAATTGAAATCTAAAACCATTTTGACCTTTAAAATAGCTGTAGATTGTGTCTTCTCTTGACAACCTGATTACTTTTAAAATTGACAGTTAAGAGTTCTAATTACATGAGAAGGCAACAGACATTTTACCCTAATTTAATTAGGAAAAGATGCCCATTTAATGTAACTTTTCAAGATCAATTTATAGCAAGGTTTTATGGCAGTAACGGGAAAATCAAAGGAGGTTTACAAACGTTGTTGGGGATTTTAATACATACAATGTACTTCACAGACAGCCATGTTATAAAAAGGCTACCTAGGGCCTCTTTATGCTATGTTGTTTTTTTTTTTAAGCATATAAACATAAATACAATGGATTATAAATGCATTATAAAGCAGGTCTTTTGGAATACACTCTTTGGAATGAAGTTTGGGCTTCCTCTGAATTAACTGAAGAGACAGAGCAGGGAGATTTTTATTCTGTGCCACCTAAACAGATCATGCAGGGGCCTGTCACAGAACAGATTTAAATCCTCCAGCGGGTACAAGGTTTGGGGGGTAGCAGTGCTCTAAAGGGGGATGGCCTCAGCAGCTGGGTGCAAGTCAAGGACTCTGTCTCCCTGACAACATCACTGGAGATTCAGAGAAAAAGGAGAAAGCCAATGCCGCACATTTCCAAAAGAGTAAAGGATACTGTTGGAACAGCGTCCCCAATCCATTCTGTCTGTCTGTGCCTTGTGTAGGCAGAAAAACGCCTCAGGCTGCCTTAGCTCAGCCACTGTTACACTCTTTCCTCCTTCCCCTCCCCCAGTAGCGCTTATCAAACGTGCAAAGCTAGTTTTAGAATCTGTTTTTGCTAGTAATAATCGACTGGATAGCAGGCAAAGAAAAACACATGCCATATATTCACATTAATTCATGCAAATAATCTGTTTAAATTCATGCACGCATATGTTGCAGATTCAATTAAAATACATTATGTGTTATGGCATTATGGATTTTTATAGATTGATTTTGATAAACCACGTTACAAGGTGCACAGAAAGATCTGATGAAAAAGAACATTGTTCATTATTACCATTGAAATAATTTCCTTCTCCACCCTCTAAAAGCTGACTGATAGGGCAAAGGAATCAAATGGAAGGAATGCAGTCTAGATGCGTGACGAGAAGCTGCCATGCCTGTGCTGTGTGGCATCAACACCCCAGCTACCAGAGCAGTTGTGTGCCATCCTGCCCACTGTACGTGTTAACGACACTCTTTATGGCAGGCTGACTGAGCACACAGAATAGAATCAATCCCTGTTATTGATCAGCTGCATGTACAGTGGGGGCCAATTTCTGTTCTCTGGACCTGCCCCTGTTGGCAGATGTGGTTATTTTAATGGGTTTCCATTGTCTGCATGCCCTACAGAAAGAACCATTTGACAGGTGCTGGAAATGTGGCATGATTCCAAGAGGTCACTCAGGCTCTGGACTAATGTAGCTCACTGCAAAAACTGGGAGCTGTGCTAGTGAAATGTGGCCACTGAAGGATGTGCTGTTGCTTGCACGTAATTGTTTCAACAACACTTTGAACTATTTGATCACATTATTTCAAAGAATTACACTCAGTAACTTAAGGGGTGTTACAGCAGCACTGATACCTCAAGACTAGGGACTTGATTCTTCTGCTTACAATTCTCATTCTAGTATAAAGCAAAGCCCCTAGTGATTTCATGGGGAGAAACAGCTGGTTACTACTTGCACATATGATGCAATAGAAAGTCAGTTCTTCATTGGCCAGACAGAATTTTATATGCAGCAAGAATTTTAGGTTATTTCCAAATTTCTATAAATTGTCTGACCTGTACATCTCAGGTCCGTTGGAAATATGAATTGGGAAACAACTTTTTGTATAAAAGGTCAAAAGAGATTGCGTTTACCTAAACTAGCCACTTATGCAAATGTAACATCCCTGACAGAATTACATCTCATTGTAGATGTTATTTTGAATTATGCATCAGCTATTAGAGAAATTTTTTTTATTGTTATCCAGACCCTATGCATTTCCCAGCGCTATCAGAGCAGAAAAAACTGAGAGCTGTAGCAGAGATGGAGCTTCACGAAACCTGTCAGATGAGCGACCAAGAAGGAAGCCTTTCTGCTGAGGAGCAACTGAACCAACCGTTCAACAAATACAGGTTAAAATTATCACTATCATGATGTCTTTAATAATCACATTTACCATGACTTAGTTTCTATATGACTGAAGTACCACTAAAGCTTTCAAGGCTTTAATTGAATTTGATTTTACTTGGCATTTGTAAAGTACAATTCTACTTTGTATAACAAACATCTTTTGATGTTGATTTTTTTGATGCAGATGAATGCTGGGGATCAGGTTTGGTCTTTACTACAGGTATTCAGTGGTGATGTAATGCATTGATGACACTGCTACATTCAGTGTTCAAAGATTAATTACATATGTAGAAGTACATTTTACGCATAGATTTTCTTGGAGTGTGTCAGACAGCAAAAGTTAATATCACGGTTTCTGTTATTTTTATTTACTTTTAGAGGAATAGAAACAGAGGAACACCTATGTTAGAACAGCATGTAACCTGATACAGGCTGAGATACTGAGATTTAAGTCCCTGCTTCAGAGATTTAAACATAAAAAGAGGAGAAATAAAACCTTGGAAAATCCTAAAATGTTTCATTTTATGTAGTTAGTATTCAGTTCCAGCATTTGCAGTTGTGTTTTTGGAGTCATGCTTTGCCTAATTCAAAAGGAATCTAGCTGAGAATGGACTGCATCTCACAATAGCTCATTAGCTGTTAAGAAATACTGTAGGTAATTTACACATGTCCAACTAAGACAGAGACATTCTGAGAAAAGTCTTGAAAAGTAGTTAAAAGCTGTCCTGTTTTGATGTGCCAGTAGCATACAAAGAGTAAATTATGAAGGCTTTAATACCTTTGCATGCCTGGGTTACTTTTGTTAAGTTTCAGCTAGTAACTGGATTATACTAGTTTTTAGATATGTAGTAAAAATTAATGGCTGTGAAATGATTATGAAAAATTGTTGTTGTATGAGGTAAAGTTCATCCTGAGTAGCAGTGAAACATGGAATAGTAACAGAGTATGAAGACACCTGATACAATACAGTATGGGCCCAAATTGTACTGTGTGGGCTGCTCTATACCCACAACTAAGGAAGTCCCAGTCGGAACTCATTTCTCCATAGACATTCACAGACATTCCAGGAGACCTGGAGTCATTCACAATCTCAATATGTGCCATTTGGATTTTAAAAGATTCATTTTGTAGCCCTGGTCCCCTAACTCCTCACAGCAATTCACTTACAAAACCAAACCAATTAAGAAGTGCCTGCAGCTAAAGAATCACGTAAGGGAAATAACAGACAAATAGAAAAGCTTTCCTGAAGTCAGCCTAGGATGGAAATAATTGATAGCTCAAAAAACCCCAACCAGATATAAAAAATGCCAGTGTTACATTTGCAGAGCCAGGTAGCCTCACTATAAGATTGTTATATACAATTCCACCTTATAAGAAGTATATGGCACATCAGTTCTGCATCCACCCTTGAAGAATAAAAAGACCAATGCTGGGGCTATGCTCCCTCTGTGATGTATCGGTGTTAGGTGTGGAAGTTGATGCAGCCCCAGAACTCACACAGCAAGGAGGGAATAGTCCCCTGTATTGGAAACACAGAACTTAATGAAAAGACAAAACTGGTGTGCAATAGCACAAAATTGACTTCAACACCAGCTCCTGGGAAAAAACATACCTGGATACCAAATTTAAAAAGCACCAGTCTTTCCACACCTTCTGTTCTATGCTGACATTCATCTTCTCCATCCAAGAGAAAAAATTATTATATAACTGTTCTATGTCAGTTTTCTCCTAAGTGCCACACCTGGTGTCAAACACCATCAGCATGGGCCTTTGTGGAGATGACAGTTTCACGTGCTCGTAACAGTTTGTGAAAAAGACAACCTTGCTTTTGAGGACAACAAGAAAACTGGCAGCAAAGCAAATATCCTGCATATATTGTGCAAAACTCACATTACAAACCACAGGTGCAGGGTCCCTATCAACAAGGCAACCTGTCAGAGACAGAAAGTACCACCCATAAACAAAATGGTGCATGACTACAAGGGGCATAAAGACAACTAGAAATATGGAGCAGTAGTTAGAAAAGATAAGTAATAAAGAGAAAATGGAAAATAGCTTCACAATAACTTTCCTCTATATTTGTAGATATTCTCAATCCTTTGCTTTTTTTCCCCAATGATAAAAAAGTCAGACACACAGACACACTAAGAACAAGAAATTCCTGTCTCTGAAGTAAATAGCAAAGTTCCAGATGATGTTAATGAGAGCATCATGGTGAGCTAGACAATTTTGATAATACAGATAATAACAGAGGTTTCACAATTACACAGCCATTGCAAAGCTATATTTTTATATCTATGTTTAGACAAGCATCAAAATCTTAGTGCAGAATAGATGGTCTGGGAAGAGCAAAATCCCCTCAGTTCTAAACAACAGGATGACCCTGTTAATTAAGAATCAAACAACTATCACCATCATATTGTCAGTTAGTAAAGCAATTTGGGCAAAAAGAAAATAAAACTAAATATGCAAAAGGTGTGCAGAATTTTTCAATTAAAAGCATTTCTAGCTAATGCAATAAAAATGTGTTCTATAACAAGTGAAATTGAGTACGTTTGAGGTTTGCCTATTGTGATTTGATCTATGACTTCTCAGGGCAAACAGCTTCTCTACAAATACCCTCACAAAAGTACCAGACAGAAGTACCATATCATATGGCTTCTGCAAGTGCTAAGGATATGTTCTTGGTCTGGTTTTGAGCCAGAAAACATTGTCCCTGGTTCTGTTTATTGCCCTCTCTGTACATTCTTTCACAGAATATCCTCTTCAAAACAGGATAATCTCTATTAGACCAGTGGATGGAATTACAGGTTGGGTCAGTAATTGCCTGAATATGACCTCAAATTAGTACTGCTTTCAACATATTTTTGGTGTGGGGTTGTCATTGTTGTTGTTGTTGCTGTTCTTTTTTGGTGTTTTCAGTTGGTTTGTTGTTGGTTTTTTTTTCTATTTACTTCATCTCTCAAGCATCACCGGACATTTGGTGCTGGTCCTATGAAAATCATGTATATAACATAAAGAAAATAGTTAATTATTTTCCTCAGACTTTCTGTGTTTTCTCCTCCAACAACAGCTTTTATTCTCCTATTGATTGAGAACTAAAATGCTGAAGCAGGCAACTTTCAGTAGCATTAATAGTACATATATGTGTTACTTTCCCATGTATTAAGAAATAATTGTGCCACAGTGGCTGTCAAATAAATTATCAGAATAAGTAATATCCAAACTGTGACAATCAGATACTATTTTTGTAGTTGCTATAAAACAAGCCATCTATTTTCACGCTGTGAGCAACAACAGATTTTTGCACGCAGCTTTTCCATTTTCATGTAAATGGATTATGATTGTGTGATACATGCTTTATAGTGCATGTAATTAATTCATATTTGAAGTCTGATTTATGGATTTCCCACTTATGTTAAAATTTTAGAATGATTCAGTTCCATTGTAGAATAAGCTTTTCTGAATCTATTGGAATTGTATTTTACAGCTGTTAAATAAGTTGATTTTCAACATTAGCTCAGTTGGTTAGAACATGGTGCTGATAACCCAACCAAGGTTGTGTGTTCAGTCCCCATATGTGACTGCCTTAAGTCACTTAAGAGTCAGACTTGATGATCCTTGTGGGTCCCTTTCAACTCAGAATATTATGTGATCTGTGATTAGAAATTTCATATTTTGCACAGGGGAAAAAAACTTAAGTGTGGCAAAATTTCAATGCTCATTCTAAGTTCTACTGTAAAGGTGACAGTCTCTGCTTTGCTTTAAATAACAAAAAATAATTTGTACAAATCATGTAAACCGCATTTATTGAAAAAGAAGTTAAGCCACAGCACCAGATTTTATGATATATTTCGGCAGCCATATATTGGCATCTGACACCTTTAAACATCATTACTAATTTAGATAACAGAATGTTTATGTCATTTTTTGCATGTGTTTTGTGTTCCTTCAGAAACTTAATACTACTACTACTACTAAGCATCAACAAATGCAGCATTTGGCAGTTAATACTGAGCACAGGTACTTGTCTCCAATAAAGCCCTGTTCAATGGGGCCACTAGATGGTACTGCACCACAGTACAATTCCTTGGCTGCCTATTTGAAATTATCACTGTGAATGATGATTTAGAATTGTAACAATAGCATAATGACTTGTTTGCCCAGTTTTCCTAGAAACAATACACACACACACAGATAGAGAGGATGCACATTGGACGTTTAGAAGCATTTCTTGGTTTGATTTGCTAATATCACTAACGAGTGTGTGTTCTTTTCCATACAAATGTAACTTTGATGTTTCAAAGGCATAGTGGCAAACACTTCCTTTCCTTCACTGAATGTGGCAATCAAAATTCAGAGTTTGTGCTCCCAAAAGTGGAACAAATTGTACCCAAACACAAAACAGTAAAAAGAGTATGAGCCCAAATTCAGAGATATGATAATTTTTCACACTTCAGGAATGTGGAATTCCTTTTTGATTTGGAAACCTTCATATCCACTTTCCATATGCAAACAGCAAAATTAAGTGCACTGTAGTGGTAAATCAAGCCCGTGCAGTCCAACCCAAATAAAAAACGCCATAGCCATTCAAATATTTAGGTTCTATTTGTTTGGCTGTACTCACTCACTTCCAACAGATTATATATGATTCCTTTTTTTGCATATGTTTATGAAAACAAATCATATTTCCACTGACTGTTTACTCATCTTCTACAGTTTCCCTACTGAACTGCTGTATTGTGTCCTGGGTCACAGGGCTGTGTACTGCTAAACTTCCTTTGCCCTAAAACACTTGTTCTGTGCCCCAATGCATTCCTTTAGCAAAGGCTATTAGTGTCCTGCTTTCTTAGGTGAAGTTAGACTTCTGAAGTTCATTCTTTCTTACGTGTGTCTGATCACATGAACGGGGATATGTAACATGGGGGTCAAATCACGTGACAAAGACCATAGGTCTGGACTGCATACAGACAAAATCCCTTTCAAGAAGACCTCAGTTAATGCAGAACCTTGGCAGAAATTGCACAGTCCTCCACTGCTGGGAAATGCCAAATAATCCCTCACTTCCTGGCCAGCGTGTCAGGCACAGAGGAAGTCACAGATCAGGTGGATCAGCTCTTGCTGGTGTGCAGGATCCCAGAGCAAGGGACAGTGCATAGAACTGCAGATGATTCTTAGCAGGAAATCTGAGATAAGGGCCCAGGCAGCTCTCCAGCACCTTTACAGACCCATGCTGAATGCCACAGTCCCCAGCAGCAAGCCTTCAACCATGTGAGTACAGGGACAACACAGAGAGAAGTCACCAGCAGAATTCTGCAGGGGATTGATTTTTCTTAACAAACCCACAAATTGATTGGAAGAAGATCTTAGCAGTGAGGTGGAAAAATTTGCTGAGGATATACATGTACTCAGTGTAGGACATATGAGAGCTGAACACATAGAACAGTAAATAGGCCTTAAGATTAAGTAACTGGTTAATAAAATGGCAGAGGAAATTTGGTGTAGATAAATGTGAAATTATGTACGTGGGATAAAGTGCTCCTGGCTTTATGAATAAAGTGATGAGCTCTGAGTTGCCTGATACCAGCCAGAAGTGAAAGTTTCAGATTGGGACAGATCGACATTTTCATAAAAACATCAACTCAGTGCATGGCAGCAATCCAAAAATACAAATGTTTAGGAAAGGAAAAACCAAACCAAAACAGGAAATATAATTTTACCAGTCTATAAAGCCACAATTTGCTCACACCTGGAATACTGTATGCTATTCTGGTGCTTGCATCTACCTCATATTTTCTGATTACTTAGAGACATAGTTAGTCCTCAAAAGAGGTTTTAGGATGTGCTTGGAGTCCAGAGCTCCTTAATGAATGGTCATGTTTTTCTCCACGTCTGAATGATTCGGAGTGGTATTAGAAATACGAAAAAAATCCGGCCCTCCTGATGAAATTTATGTGGGAAGAACCTCTAAGAGAAAATTCTCATGGATTATGCACCTCCTTGTATTCTGCAAGAGAGCATTGAGCCAATGCAATCAAGGATCAAGAAAAACAGCCATTTCTTGCCAGCAAATACTGACACAAAACCTTGACTGGCTTCCTCCAAACACCTGCTACTTGGCATGCCCAAATCACTGCCAGTATTCCTGCTTTGAGGGTGCCATCCCTAATTTTGCATGTATTTTCAGGGCAAATGTGTTTTGCCAACTGGGAGCTAATACCACCGGTAACACGCATATGGAAAGGTTTTATTCCTGATCACAAATGTTAATTGACGTTCAAGAGTTTAGAATTTGATGAACCAAGGGACTGCACTCCTTTGTGTCTTTACCACCTGGTATTTTTATGACATGCATCAACAATAAAAATTAGCTGTGACATACGTAACAATTGTCACCATTGGCTTGTGGCTTTTGGCATCACAGCAGTCATGTCAAGGTCAATTCATCCAGCAGCATTGGCTTATTTGACAGGAAGCTGCTTATCTCAGTTTGGAACCTGGAACAGATAAGCCATGGCTACAGTCAGCAGTAGAAAGAAGTGTAAAAGAGAAGTGAAGGATGAGAAAAGAAAGAGCTCAGAACAAGTGTCTTTCCCAAGTATTATGGGTATTTCCACTTTAGAAATACCATTAGAAGTACTTTCCAGTCTCTTATTGTAATTTCTTGCAACTGCTGGCACATTAGCAGTTATCGGACCCTGTAGATAATTGTTCTGTAAGTATAGGACATCATAATAAAGACCAGACTTTCTTTAGTAGCCTGCTGAGCTCAGGGTAATCCACATTTCCTCTATATAAATTGGCACTTCAGTAAACTGCTCCCTTTGCTACACAAAATGTAAAATATGAGAAGTTCTATGATATTATAGATAAATAAATGTCTCTTGTGACTGAAGTAGCAGTTGCTTATGTAACTATACTTTTACAGAATTTATTTTTTTTCCACAAAAGATACCAACTGTGGCAACCATTACCATAGCAATGAATTATGTATGCTTTCTCACACAATATCCCATGTCTCAAAATATCCAGACCCCACTTAACGATTCTCCCTGAATTTTGCTTTCAACAAAACCTGAAAAAAAGGTTTTGGCCTTGAAAACATTTTTTCTGACCTTTGAATTTCCCTAATTTTTGCCTTTTACAGTTAATTACTGCAGTTAATTACAGTTAATAACTTATTTTTGGCTATTCTTGGCAAGGAATGTCCAAAAGATTGTTCTTTGCATCAGAAAACACCAGAGTACAGTGGTATTCCAGCAAAACCCCGCACTCTGGGAGCTGCAATGGGGCTTCTATATTCATCTGAAGCCATCTCTTCACTATCCCAGGGAGCCTTTCCCATTCCTTGTGCTTCCCACGTACAGCTGGCATTGTTAGAGCAGACCAGACACAGACAGGGGGTCAGGCCTGTCCAGACACCCAACAGCCTTAAGATGACTCCTCTCAGCTCTGATGGCTTCCTCTTACAGAAGTGAGGGGGTTTTGATAGAGGTTAATGCAATGGAAGTGTCATGTTTGAGAAGGGGTATGTGAGGGACGAGCTGGAGCTGGCAGTGTGCTGGCACTGTCACTGCGCCGATCAGTCACTTGGAGGATGTACATATCCTCGCTGTAACTTAATTTACATTTAAACCAGTCTTTGAGTCATACATAACCAGTCTTGATCATACATAACACAATGACTGCACCTTAGCAAAACCTTCTCACAGAAGCCTTCTGTCTTAAGACTTGGCTATACTTAGAAAGATCACCTCTGTAATATTAATAACATTCTTTGCTACTGCCCAGCCTCAACAGCACTGAATCATAAAATTGCCATAAAAATATTTCTTCTCTGAGTGCTGTTGGTGTATGCTCTGCTTGCATACTGAGGAAAAAATGCATTAAACTATATGTAATAACATAATTTTGACCTTTTTGTCATAGCAATACTTCCATAAAGACATACTTAGATTGCAAACAATTCTAGGCCAGAATAAATCTCTATCAGTGTCACCTGGGAACTCCAGGCACTGAAGTCCTTAAGTAACAACAGCACCAAGAAACAGATACTCCGTTTATGACAGGGAAAAAAAAATTGTTGCTTTTGGTATCATTTACAATGTATGTATTTAGCAGAGTGTTTGGGAAAATTTGTGTTATATACAGCATGAATAGTCTTGCAAATGTCAGCACAAAGTTTTTAGAGTTCCTGCAGTGAGAGTGTATGTAGCTGTTTGCTGTGTAAGCTAATGATTTCTCAAGAGGCAGAGAGCTATATACACAATCACTTAAAGCAGCATTTCAATTAATCAAATTACCTTTCTTTTTCCATGTCTTTTAAGACTGAGCTGGGAATAAAGCAAAGCATTAAACTGAGAACACTTTTATACAAGTGTATGGACCCTGATGGCCATTCTTCACTATGTTTTTAAACCTAAGTGGGATGTTGAACAAACATCCACAAAATTGCAGAACAGGCACTGCAATCTTCAGGATGTTTCATAATGCCAGAAGAAAAGCGACAAAGACAGAAATGGAAATATCAATTGATTTTAGAAGGGATAATAATAATTTGTAACCAGTGTCCAATTTCAAGATGCATTTAATGATTTTTGAGACAGCTATACATTAGTCTATATTGGCAATGCAACACTTGTACAGAAATGGCCCAAATAAATTTTCATTAATAGATAAAAAAGATTATTATCTTCTACTTACATGTTTTTTTTACCGTGTAGGTGTCACAGTCAAATAAATGATCTTGAATGCTTGGATTCAAGACGCTTTCTTTCCACAACAAAGTTTGCATCCCAGCTTAGTTTCACTGGTGTACACTAAAGAAGATTCCACCTCCTGTTTAACCTCATTTATTGACATAAGTAAGCACTTGGGAGAAAAATCCTAGGGTAATAACAATCAAGTTTTGGTGTTTTATTAAAGAGTTTAGCATCAAAAGTACTGCTTGTATTTTAAAAGTCTTACTTTACTGGAGTAGTAACTGTGATGGTTTTATCCATTAGTTTGCATGTTCATTTATGGACACAGCAATGAATGAGATGAATGGAACCCCCTGCAAGTTAATTTGGCCTATTATCTTTATTTCTAAATTTATAGGTACTATGGGAAGAAAAAAAAAGTACTTGCCAGTAATACAGAAAGTTCAGTAAGAACTGGTGGTTGGTGGTCTAGAGCAGCCAAAGTATTATGGTGCAGAAAGAATCTATTGGAAAACTCCTCTCTAATACTGTTCACTATTCTTTATACTCTATCCCAGAAAAGAAGAAAAAAAAAATCAGTAAGAATAAAATAAAAAATATTTGGCAAAATACATTATTAGTTTAATAAACAAAGATATCTTTCTATCTGAGTCTGAAAAAAGGAACTGTTTGGTTTAGAGTAGAGATTAGGATAAGGCAAAAATTAGGTAATAGAGGATGTGAACAAAACAACTAGAAATCTTTTCTTTTTGTCCTGTGACAAAGCAAAATGAAGTCTGAAAGGACAGAGCAATTAAATATTTATTATCTTATTATCATAAGCAATCCGTAGAATTAATTGCCACCATATATGATTAAAAACATTAATTTAATGGGATTCAGAACTGGATTTTATTTTTGCATGAGTAACAGGCACTTCTATAATCTTGCTAACAGTAAATTTCATTTCCCTACCATATTGTAAATGCACATCTATCAGAAGAGTACTTAGAAGGAGCATTTTCTAGAAAGAGTTTACTCTTCCTAAAGTCCAAAGCTAAAGCAGCTGTGCTAAAGCAGGTAGTACACCCCATAAATTCTATAGGGCTGATGCAGGAAAATAAAATCTTTGCTACTCCGCAACATCTGCGGTGCTTTACAAGAAGACTAAAAACAAAAATGCAGATAAAAGCGACTGCACATGAATGACCACAGCCTACACCATATTTGCCAAAATAACCCTGTGGCATTACCTGAAGAATTTCAGATTTCAGTGAATCCTCATCTACTGGTTCTGCCTTCTATCAAGATTTATGTTTCACTGTGCCAACTACTGCCATGGTTTTAGTAAGACACAATCAATCAGCTGTTCCAAGAACCATTTGGTCCTTTATGTGCACTGGTTCTTATCTATTCTTTTCTTCTCAAGGCTACTTTCTCAACTCTAAACAAAAGAAGAAAAGTAAAAATACTGACTGGCAGTCCCTGTATGTTTCTTAAATTTATAAAGCCCCTAGAAACCAATTATGTGATTTTGCATAGAAAATAGAAATACTTTGACTTTTCACCAGATTATATTTCAAAATGATATAGTAAGGTTTAAATTAGTTATTTAATGTTAAAAATTAAAGACTTTTTGTCCTAGCATTACTGAAGAAGATTTTTTTTATGATTTAAATACCACAGAATATCTTAAATATGTTTTCTGATAGATCTGGGGCAGCAAAGCCCTTCTGGACATTTATCTCTGAAATTACATTGAGAGGAATAAACAGCTGTCGGGAATATAAATGCTAACTCATCAGAATGCTGACTCAGTGCTGTAGAAATCAAAATATGTTCATCTGCTGCAGAGGTAACATGTCATACACCAACTAGTCATATTTTATCTTGGACAACCATAAAACCAGTTGAACAAAAATGCTGGAACAGGGGAGTGGAAATCAAATTATAAATGGGAAAAAATTTAAGCTCCTTGTAAAAATGTGCCATACAACTGTAAAAATTGAATCATAGAATAGTTTGGGTTGGAAGGGGCCTTTTAAAGGTCATCTAGTCCAAACCTCATTGCAGACCAGGTTGCTCAGAGCCCCATCCTGCTTGACCCTTAACTGTCTCCAGGGATGGGGCATCTACTTCCTCACTTGGCAACCTGTGCCAGGGTTATACCACCCTCACTGTAAAAAGTTTCTTTCTTCTATGTAATCAAAATTGATCCTCCTTCAGTTTAAAACCATTACCCCTTGTCCTATCATAACAGGCCCTGCTAAAAGTTTGTCCCCATCTAATAACCCCAAAAGTAACCACTACAGTCAGGATTTGTTAACTGGCCACCTTCAGTGGCAAAACCCCCTACTCTTGTACCAGGATTGTCTGTTGAATTATCCTGTGATTTAAGGTCCACTTCTGCTTTCTGTGCAAGTAATAGAATTTCTTTGTTTTGTTGAAGCAGGATTTAGCAATGGAGGACCTGAATCCTCTCCAATGCCATATTAATGCTTAATAACCTATTAGAGACATTGGTCCAATTTTGACACTAAGTATGAGCTGAATGCTAGGGACTTTTTGTACTAAGATTTATTAAGGGTGGAAATCTTTTACATGAGAAAATGATTGTATTTTACTAAATATACTGATGTTCTGCCAAAAGATATGAGAAAGTTGGAGGTTTTTTCCAAGTTTTGTTCTGGTAATAAATTCTGTTAGGAAAATAACTGCTATCTAGGCATTATTTCAGGACTTTTTACCCAGACTAATTTTATCTTTGATACTTTGGGTCAACTATCTTGACTTCAGTTGAAGCTCTCTGCACCCTGTGGTGAAGATTTTGGCTCAGTCTGGAGTTTTATCTGAGGAAGTAATGACCTGGACTAGCTTTCTGTATGCTTTCTGGTGGGACAAATTACCTTACATTTAATCCATTTCTTGCTTAATGTTTCAAAATTGTATATACATATGAATATATGTGTATATATCCCTAGAACGATTTCTACAGTTGCTGATATTCCCTTTAGTATCTCTTTAGTGATCTGCATCTGGCACTCTTCTGCCAGATATCGAGGTTGAAATGAGACATCAACCTATATCTTATAGAAGGAGAACACCTAATTCTCTGGATATGCATTCTGCCACAGGTCCTGCAGCAATGCTGCAAAGGAAGAATTTGCTTTTCAAAAGCATGACCCTGGGCATTACTCAGCAATGATGGCTGTCAAAGGGAAAGAGCAAAACACAGCAAAAAAAAATTTCTTTTGAAATATGACATTAAAGCTGAAGTCTTTCCATTGAAAAAACCCACCCCTCTACCAAAAGAGAATCTAAAACCAGAAAATCTTAAGCACTTCATGCAATGGAATCTTTCTAAAGATAAAATATGACAGAATACAGCTCTATTTCTTAAAGAAATCAAAATATTCATAAAGACACACTACAGCACAAAAGTATAGACTTCCATTTTTAATTTTGTAACCTCAAGCTTAATTCCTTTATTCGTTTCAACTCTTCAAGCAATCAGAATTTCTCAAGTCAGAATCTTTCCAGGCAGCTGAATTTCTCTGCTGGGCTCCCTGATCCTGTGACATCTTTGTCATGCCTAAGTTATCATGCAGTTTCACAAGGGAGCCCCAGGTTCTGCAAGATCCAATCTAGAGGCATTGTTTTATTGCCCTAGGTAAAGTAGTCTTGTTTCGTAAACTGAGTGAAATTTGCCCTATACTGGCATGTTAGGCCTTCTGGTTCCAAATCATCCAGCTGTTACTAATTTGTTATGTAGCCAGTATCTCTTCCTGCTGTATGATCTATGAGCAGCCAACACTTCTGCATATTTTTATACATCAACGTGCTTAATAACCTGTAACATTATAAAATACACATGCAGATATTATAGAACAAGACTGCAGCTTGGACCTACATATTTTGTTAAAAATCTGTGAAGCAACTTTTAGTTACTTTAAAATAATTACCGTAATATAAACTTTTTATTTCTCCCTAATATATTTAATTTCCTCATTAATTTTTTTTTAAAAGGACTTCCCTTAATATAATTTTTTTCCATTTTTTTATTGCTATAATCTTACATGAGAAGGTTAAAAAGAACATTTTCTTATTACACTCGTAGGTACAATATCTCTGATCTTCCCTCCTAAACTTCCTGACTTATGAAAGATTTGGTGGAGTCAAAGATTGTGATCTCACCCAGACTTTCACATCTGGCACCACTATCAGCGCAGATAGAAATAATCTGGAGCAATTTAACCTCGCATTCTAATTCCAGCTTCTGTTAACAGCCTTTCTTCAGCTGTTCTACTTCCAAATTAGCTTAGGATTTCTTATGTCATGGTAGTTCTAATCCTTCTAGTTAGGGGCATGTTATCCAGTGGCAGCCCCAGGGCTAGATTTGCACTTTATCTGCATACACTCTTTCTGCAGAATTCAGGAAAAATGATGGATTTGTGTTTATTTTGTATTAGCAACTTCATTTTCATTGCTGCTCTAAACATAGATGGGGTAGTGGTTCATCTTTTAAATGGATTTTTACCTTGAGCAGTCCTGCAAAACGTAACTTCATTTATGCAGAATTGGCCCACGGTGTCTGATCCTGTGGTTTAGCTTTCTTGTTTGTATTTGACAGTAAGCTTTGGATTTGCTACCAATCTCAGTGAGACAAGGCTCCTCTTCTCAAAGCACTGCCTGGATTATACAATTCTCTTCCATCTTTCTTCTTAACTTTCTACTGCTTCTTTAATTTACCACTTGCAGTCATGAAACTATAGGAGTTTCATAAATTTTCCAGGTTCCCTAAACCTTCTGTTGTGACCTTTCTGTTCTGAATTTCACATTCTCTTTATCAAGTTTGTTCTCTATCCCTTTGGCAATCTGGTCTCTCCTGGGAACACAAACCTTGGGAAATCTTACCCTGCACAAGAGCAGTTAATGACAGTGTCCAGTCTCAGCTCTGGCACTTCCATTTGGGGCTCTGGAGTACATAGTAATGAAGCCTAAATAAGTATGGTTGGAACTATGTGATACTTCTGTACAATAAAAATAAAGATTGAACACCATTATATGGGATCAGCTCCTCAAATAAATCTGTTGCCTTAGATCTTTCCTTCTTTAAAACCAACTTTTCTTTAAATCCAATAAGTCTTTTGAATACGAAACAGGGTTGATACTCACCTAGTGTCTGACTCTGATTTTTTTGTGATGGCTGTCTTTATATCCAGCAAACAAAACTCTGTTTTAAATCAATGTAAACTCTCTGAGTAATAGGATTTTTAAGAGTGCCAGTGCCGCAGGATAATAAAAACCTGGCGCAGAGACATTGCTGTCATGGAGAAATGTTTGGTTGTTGCATTAACTAATAACAATAGATGAATTAATCAGTTTACTTTTCTTTGTTGCCAACCTGGTAGACTGTGATTAAGTTCTGTACTGCTGGCCATATTGAGGGGTTTATTTTTGTCTTATTTGCTTATATGTCTATTTTTCTTTTGCTAATACAATCCCCATTCTATTCTTAGGTCTCCACAGACATCTCCCTATAAGTGTTACACTTGTTATAAAGAACCGTGTCAGAACAGCCACAGTTTCCCTTGGGAGGCATTTGATTATTCTTTTTAGCTAGATCACTTAAAATCTTCAAAGACCAGCTGTACCTGGGTATTAATGCTCTTTCAGAACCATATGTTTCCTTTCTGCACAAAACCCATGTAAGGGGGACACTTACATAAAAATCTTGCTGCAAATTATTGCTACTTGCTCCTTCTGTGGGGGATAAAGGATAAGGGACAAGCAGGAACACATGATTTTAATCAACCCATGGAAGACATAAGAAATCCTATAGGACATTTAAACATAGAAATAACCCCTGTCTATTCAGCTAAGTAGAAATGCAGGCAGTACTTTTAGAACCAGGCACAGTTGTTTTTTGCTTGATGTGTTTCTCAGTCACAGAATTCAGAATGTTATATACTGTGCAATCTGTTGCTACAGGCAGCATACAGACATATGATGGCTGCCTGATACAGAAACATTAGATCACACATTTAACCCACTACAGAATTTTGAAACATATTTCACATATGGCTTTGGCCCACTAGTTTCCTCTACTTTACACAAGCAAATATGACATTATTAGTCACAGACACAGCAAAATAAAGGCAATATGCAGCAGGCAAGCACAAGAGGATAATATAAGTTCAATTTCAAAGTTGTCTGATTTCCTGGGTTTGTTCATCCCTTTAGTATCATTCTCCTATTCTTCATGTGAATTTCCTTAGAACTTTCTGAAGCTATTTCTAAAACATACGTGAGAAGATATGTATTCCTTCTACAAACAAATGCAAAAAAAGGAACAATATTTATAAACCACATGTAAACCTTGTTCATACAAATGGAGCTCAATTCTATGTGTTCTATTAGTTATTCGTAAGATTACAGAAAATTGGCATGTGCAAATCAGATGATGGTGCTTCTCTTTTCTCTGGGCTGACAGAGGTAATTAGGAATAATTAGATGTATCACAGGAACTAGCAGTGTCTGATAAATACAGTGAAATTATAGAATGAAGAATAATACCTGGGGAGAGGTGAGTTTGCTTCTTCCAGTGGTTGGCCATATGTCAAATGCACAGCACAATTTATGAGTAACTTCAGCACTGCTGCTGCTGCAAAAAATGGAAGAGAGCATTGTCACTTTGTGTAGGTGACACAAGATGAATTTGTTCTTTGTAAAATACTTGCAACAGACTTCAAAGAAAAAATTAGCTTCTGATGATGGAAAGCATCAAAAAAGAAAGCACATCACAAGCTAGCAACAAACTCCATGAAGATGTCTCAAGATGTTTCAGTATTGGGCCTGCAGAAGAAGTTAAGATGAAATCTGTAGTGCTTTTATATGGGTTGTTTCCTTACTAGTCTCTTTCTGGTCAATGTTAGCCAGAAAACATGTGAAGAACAAGAATGTCTCCTCCAGGTCCCTTGATTGAATATAGCAAAAATATTCTCATGTACCATCAAGTGAAGGCCAATTGAATTCAAAGGGCGAGTAGCTGGTTGTTAGACTAAAGCATGCTAATGACATTTGGAGAAACACAAACTGAGACAAGAGATGCTAAGAGTATGTACCATAGGTTAGAAGAGGATGTCATTTAAAATAATGCTATAAACCCGAGCAGGCATGTTTGGCACTGGTGCATGTTAGGTGCGTGACTGGATAAACATTACTTGTACAGTAGTATGACAATGCCTTTGTAAAGGGCAGTGTCTCTTATTTTGATGTTCTTTGCACTGTCAAAGACCTATGGGAAAGAAAATGCAAATTCAATCTGAAGATTATATGAAGATTCAGATAACTTTCGTAGTCAACTCCCCCAGAAATTCATCACTTGAGGTTGGAGTTATTCACCATTATACTCCTTCAGAGATGCTCATATAGGAGATGACAGAAATGCAAATGAGATTCTATGCATTATATTTAATTTTATCTTATCATATTCACTTAGAATCTTAGCTATGACCTTGACTTTGGTTGTATATTTAATACAGTTCACCAGAGAGAAGCTGAGCTTCTACAGCATCAGATTTGTCATGAGATGTCAGATGTCTGCATCAAGTAGGATGACAAGTAACTGAGAAATGACATTGGTGCTACCCTAATCTTAAATCCATCAAAAGAATAAAATTTCTTGCAACCAGAAGAGCATCAGGACACTTATGTAGAACTTTTCTTCTTTGCTACTGGACAACTCTGTTCCACTGCTATGCTGAATGATTTTTCTTAGTGTGTTTCCCACCCATTAGAAATTTTTCAGATCCAAGTTGTATAAGAGAGCTGAACGTTCTGTTCTGGTGGAATAGCACTCTTTTGTCAAAATTTACAGAGGTCAGTAGGAATTACAGAGATAAATACCTTTGATTGGATGACCAGGTAAAAGGTGCAGCACAATGCTAAGACAGTTATACTTTCAGAAGTTGCAGTAGAAGAGATCATTTAAAAATAACGGAGCTTACTTAGAAATGTGATCACATGAAAATACAGGAAGGTAAGAGCAGAGTCTATTTCTGTTTTGTTCACAGTGTAGATACCACAGTAATAACATTTCATAAATGCTCAAGACAGATGGTATGTATGCTCTTTGCATAATAAGATAACCAGAAACTTACCTATTGAATGGAGTGAATCCAGTACAATGTGATCCACCTTAATCTTTGGCTTCAGGTTCACAGGAAACCTTCCCTCTGAACAGTTGCAGAGCTTGTGATTTATTGCTGCTGTCACAATGATGTGCACAGATCACCAGACTGAACGTGTTTTGCAGTGACTACTTGCAAGTGTTGGTATTTTTGCTTTGTTCCTACAAACACTATGTCTTCTGTCTTCCACAGAGATCTGTGTTTTCTTTCAGTGTTAGTGTACTCTGGTACACATTCAAACTGTCAGCACTGCAAAACACTATCTGCAGCCACTGCGAGGTCACTCACAATAGGTGGAACATCATCACTTTTGGGTACATGAGCAGATAAGAAGCTTGATTTCATTAATTTCTTTTGAATATTCACTGCTATTTATTTGTTCTGGTGTGTGGTCATGGCTTTAGTCATTCTATTTGTTTGCCACTAAGGTCCAGGCAAAGATTTGGAGGAGGAATATCGCATTAGATTTGTGTGAGAAATCAGCTGATTTTCTTTAGAGAAGTTCTCTGGCTTCTGTAGGGTTTGCATCTTTCACTTGGGAATGAGACCAGTGAAGAGGTACTTTAGCTGCTTGGGCAGTTGTCTGGAAGATAAGTGCAGTGAGTTTGAGAATGTCCTTGATCATTATCCATTAAGCAATGGTCTTTTTTCTGTGTTCTGCTTTTCAAATCTCAGTAGTGTTGCAGATGGTTCTGAGGAAGAGTTTGCACTACTGCAATAAAATGAACAGATTTGCAGAGATGTTTAGGGTGCCAGGAGAGATCTCTATTTATGGCTATTATAGTTAATCTTCAAAATTTATCCTTTGTATATTATTAAAAAATTTTCACAGAAAAAATAGTAGGGTTCTTCAACTTAAAAAAATAAACACCAGAGCTTTATTTTCACTTTTGTTGCATCCTCTCTTGCTGTTCTATAGTCTGGAGAGCCAACAAATAGCTCCCTAGAAACCACAGCGCTGAGTAAGAAGCAGACAGTTTCCTGACTGCTTGGGTGCTCTTTACATGCAGATGGTGAGCAAATTGATTAGCTGGCAAGAGAGCAAGTGAGCTCTCAAACCTGCTAGTGTGTAATGAGGGGAAAAAAAAAAAAAGCAGTAGGTTATAGTGAGAAGAGTAATTATCCTGTAACTGTTAACATGGTGCATGCTGCCATTGCAGCAGTGCAGATCACAGCATGACAGATCTCAGGGCAGACACTATCCAGGTCACCTTCAGGAAATCACTCATTAGAAATACTGTTCCCAACACTCACCAAAATGCATGGATTAGACCACGCTACCACAGCCTCACATGGTAAAAAATGGTCACTTCCATGTGGCTTTATTATTTATGCCAGCTGAGTACACCTGACGCTAATATGGTCTTGCTTTTTCTTTCAAAGTTCCAAGCAAACATGTTAAATAATTAGAAGCAAACAAAGGCAAAGAACAGAGAGTATATTAAAATATAACTTCGTATCTTTTACTAATTTGTTTTTGAAACATGATAGGAAGTAGAACTATTGCAGTATCAGAGAATATTAATGAGATGACCAATTTTAAATTGGACAAATAAAATCTTGTACAACAGTATTGTACAGACTTCTGGTTTTTTAATGTCCAAAAACAACCGAGAGAAATATTATATAAACCAGAAAAATGTTATATAAACTGCCATAACACCAAAATCTTATCGATTTACTTTACTAGACAAAACCTTACTAGTGCATTATTTGTGTTATTCTTTTGCTTAAAACCAAGTGACTGACTCACACCACACCCCACAACTCAAACCCAAAACTTTGTGCTCTCTGCTAAGGGACGAATGACAAATTGCTTCATTACCCCCATTTTCTCTTTTGCTATTCATGCTTTCCCCAGGATGGAAGGCCTTATGCAATTTGATAGTGTAACATCAGGAATGCCATAAAGGCAGTTTTATTTTTATACTGGGGCAATTAAAAAAAAAAATTGGTCTACTCACAGCAAATTTGGAGCCAGATCATCTATGCCAAAAGTAGCAATAACTGCAGTGTATAAAAGAAGCTGGAATTGATTGTGTCTTCTCTGAAGCAGAGGACAGAAAATTGCTTATTTGATATAAAAATCTGGTTCGCAGCAAGATCGTTGATCTGCACGTGTATTTTTATTGTTTGTAAATAACTGACTAGAATCTAGAAACGTTTTGACTCTGGTTACTAAAAGATTAATGTAAATACCTTATGTATTCAATGGAGTTAAAAAAAAGTACACGCTTGATATTTAAAACTACCTCTATCTAGAATTTACAGTTCTGGTCTTTATTTTGTATTAGATAGTCTTGAAAGACACTAAAAAGTGTTTTATATGCTTCATTCCCATACACCTGAAAGAATGACATATCCTAAATTTTTGTCACATTGAAAATATTGGTACAAATTAATATAAAATATTTTTAATAAAACAAAGTTGAATAGGTATACCCAGACATGTATTCTCTGAAGTTAGGCTTTCAGAAATTGAAACATTTTAAAAACTTGGGCTCAAGAGTTCCTTTAGCTGATTTTTATCTCTTTCATGTAATTCTATTTTTAATGCATAACCCTCCTTCACACACACATCCTTAATGAAAGAGCTCTATCTCAGTGGAATGTTAAAAGTTCTACCTCTGTTGTTTACTCAAAATTATAAATTCAGTGACTAAAAGACCAGAACTTGCAGATTCTTAGCAGCATAAGTAGCTTTTGTTCTTGAAAATATGGATATTGGGTTTGTGAAAGTTTTGTAGATGCACACTGTATCCAGTACTGTATTTTGAACCTCCAATAGGATAGGGTACCATGGCACTGGGGGATGGCATCACCTAATTCCTGATGACAGCAAAACAGACATCATAGGAACCAGTCCTTCAATCTGCTGTGCTCAAGCTGATTCTTTCATCAGGTGGAGTCCCAGATACAAAAAAAACCCAAAAAAACAAAAACAAAACAAAAAAAAACCCAAAAAAAAAAACCAAAAAAAAAATCCCCGCAGCATCAAAGGTTTTGCTCTTACGTTTAGCTATATTTTTAAGTTAGCTTTTCATTTCTTAATTTCCACCTGTTAGGCTTCATTTGTGTATCTTAAGTTTTAGAGAATGTTATGAGAGACAGGTGTATAACAACAATATAATAATTTGGGAAACAGATCTTAAATCTGAACCAAAATTTAATGTAGGTTTCCCTACACTGGAATTACAGGAACATTTGGGGTATATTAGTAATGATAAATATTGAGCACTTAGTTCCTTCATCTATGTTATAAAAATATTGTTCATCTCTATTTTATAATTTTTACTCTTATTTTTCATTATATCTTTTATTTGGACAGGACAATGAAAAGAGTAGCTTGTATCCTTAATTTTTTTTATTGTTTGCAGTTAGTTCCACTTCTTTCTGGCCCAGACAAGAGCAGTACTTGAACAGTAATAATGTTTCTGGGTTGAATTGTTTTATTAAAGTTGTGACAAAAAAAATAAAAATTGATCAAAATCAGACTTAGCATGATTTTAAAAAAAATTGAATAATTACCATAAACAATATCCCTGTAATGAGCTCCACTGACACTTTGTGTTCTTTTCATAGTAGATTACTGTATACTTGCCTCTAATTATAGCAAATCCTATTACATTAATTTCCATTGTACTGGTAATCTGATTAAAATAGTATAACGTTAACAGTCATACACATGATAATGAGAACAGCTTTATACACTCTAATGAGAACAACTTTCTTCTTGAAAGTGAAAAATGAGAACAACTTTCTTCTTGAAAGTGAAAAATGGTTTTCATATTTGGAATAAGTGTGCAAATATACAACTAGAGATAAGAAATAGTCTTCAACTAGGATTATAAACAATTTCAATACACACATGAAACATCCAGCCAACCTTCAGACTTATATGTCTAAATGTGGAAACATTTCTATCAGCATTTAATTAACAATACTAAAGATGCTAAATAAGGCTCTGAATTTATAAATTTCATATTTATAATATTGTAAATAAATTATAATTGACATTCCTATTTATAATACAAAAATAATTTATAAAACTAGGCATGTTTAAAAATTTTGGCAAGAGAAACTCCTTAAATTGTAGTAACAGTCTCTGTCATTTTGATCAACTTATTCTGATGTGTACAGGTACCACGCACAAAACTCACTGTTGAAGTGAAAAAAAAGGGGCAATGTAAGCAAGCAGTCTTTCTAGATAACTGAGTACAGCCATATGGATTGGTCCTCGTTCCAGATTTTTCTGAGTGGTTCTATTACGCATCTACCACACCAGTTCCAACAGCCTTATTTTTTTCTCAGCCTGCAACATTCTGAATTTTTGTTTTTCAGAATTTTGCACCCTTCCTCCATGGAACAGTAATTATCCCCTGCTTTTCACAATCTTCCATTTTCTTTTAACTGTTGTGTGCTTGGAGGCTTCCCCATTGGGCATGGCATCTAAAACTTAAAGCTATTGACAACTCTACATCCCAAAATCACAGCAAGGCCGGATCACACCCCGCCTCAGAGTTAGAGTCTCACAGCCCTACCAATACCCAGTTAGCAAGATTAATTAATGAGATCTTTGTGTACTAAGACTGTGATGTGTTGCAGATGGCAGTCTATTCCTTAGAATCTTTTCTGGGAAGCGATGTTACTTACGCTTCTCTTTCTTTTGCATCTCACATTGAAATTGTATGCTTGGTGATTTCTTCCCTCCAGTAGTTTTCTACATGAATAAGCTGTATCAGAGTGCACTAATGGAATTCATGCATATGCTTATTTTTTTCTACATTAAGCTTATTTTATCCTGTGAGAGGGTCATGCTTGTCAGGCATAATGTGATATTTGGATAATTTTGACTTAGGGTGGTTTTCTTTTCTTTTTTTTTTTTAAGAGTAAAATCTTAGCATTACAAGCTTGCAAAAAATGAGTATATCTAAAATCACTGGACAGTGGCTGTACAAGCCCACTTTGGTCTAGCCTGAATTCGTCACTTTAATAGTATTCTTATTTTTGCAGTAACTTAAAATTTGGTTGTAATAGTATAAAGCAATTCTACATCTGACTTGCTAGAACAGCATTAACACTATTTGTATGGAAAACCACTTCTAAATGCCCTGACTGTAATGAAACAGGGATACTTGCTTGCAAGTTTCTTCAAATGTTTCAATTGCTTAATCTAGAAAACCCTTTCTTCTTGATAATCCATAGTAAAGGAAAAGTTATTTATTCTGTGAATAAATTCTCTTAAGATATTCTCTTCTTCCAAGAAAACAAGGTGAACATTCTTTCCTTCCAAAGCAAAATTATTTACCTCTTTTTATTTTGGCATAGCAAATAAGCGATCAGTTTCAGAAAATGCAAGCTAGTTTGAAATGACTGTGTCAGTTCATTACTGTACCCACTTAGACCCACAGTTCTCTGCCACCAGTCAAACCAGCCATGAAGACACTTCAAGGAATGTGAAAACTTCCCCTTGTGTACATGGTAAATTACGCCGTAAAGCGTGTTAGGAAAATTCCTTCAAGATTTTTTATTTTTTTATGATGGTACTGTATTTCTCTCTATATATATATTTATATAATCTTCACCTACCATGTATTTTGTGAAAAGGCAGTAATAGAGCAGAAAAAAACCTTTGTATGATATTCAAAAAATACATTAATGTGAGTACAAAGATGCCCTAGTAGATCAGAAAAAGTCACAGAATTCTGTATTTTAAATGCAGTTAGGAAACACACAAGCGCACACACTTTTTGCTTACTTTTGAGGAGGGAGAAAATAACCCCCAGAGTCATTGCATCTGACAAACTTGTAGATTCTAAGGAATTGTTTTGCCTTTGACAGATATGACTCCTCTCTTTCTTTCTGGAAAGAAAATGGAAGATGTAACAAGTTTACATATGACAGGTTAAAATGGCTAGGAAGTCCATTACAGTACCTTTATCAGAAATCTTTATTAATATTATTACTATAATTGACTAACTATACAAATTCACATTACTAAAATCTCCTGCAGAAAAAAAACCCCTTCCTTAGAAATTGGAACATTTTGATTGAATTAAAGATGGAGATCAGTCCACTAATGTAATGTTTTAATGTCACTACTGTATTGTATCAATCTCTGGAACTCTGCCACTTTACCAACTGAACTGTGTAATAAAAAGTTCTCAAATCATATTAAATACCACAGAAGCATAGAATATGACATGTATCAAGTTTTTTTTATCAATCATTGGAGTAAAAGTCAGCAAGGGGAACAGGTTCATCCTAGAAGTAAGCAAAATGTTAATTCTTCAGCATACATAGTAGCACATAGTATTGAGAACTATATGGAATGGACCATGTAAAATTATGAAAAGTGTCTGTTATATGCACAGTACAGCTAAAATTATTACTATCCTAAGGGGAAAATAAAAGATGTTATTTAATATTCCATAAAGCCAGCAACAAGTTTATTTAACGTTTGATTTAGTTCTAATAAATTTTGCAAACCTAAAAATCAATGCAATTGAATGCTTGAAATGTGCCATTAAGGTCTAATCTGCCCTCGAAAGTTGCTGATGCGATGATTACATTACTAATAAAGATGCCTGTTATTCTGATAAGATTATTTTTTTATTTTTGCCAAACAGTAGCTTATACCGGTTTGTTGAACAAATAAGCTACATCAGCAAATAGAGAGTATTTTTGCTTGTTCACCAGCACAGCTATGCCAGTGAAAAGTGAAGTTTCTTTTTCCTCACATTATTGGAGAAAAATTACATTTTCTGAAGTAACTTAAGCATAGCCAAAACTTTATTTAAAGTGCATTTCTATAGTGTCTCCAAAGAGTCTTTTGACTCAGGCCTAAATTTCCCCTTGTCCTGTGAGCAACGTGAAAACTGACACAGGTGAGAGTTAGAAAAGGATGGCACCTATTGACAGCAGGCACTACAGGGTTCTGTGATGGGCTGGTAAGGGAAAGCAAGATAATGTTCCAAAATCCCAGTGACATGCTTACTGAAATCAAATCTAAAGTCAGTAGGAGTAGATAACGCTGCAAAATCTTGCTTTGCACTCCCTGAAATCTCATATATATGCTATCAACATTAAGATGGGAAAAATGAGAGGCACAACTTAGGATGAAAATAGCTTTACACCACAATTACACTTCCTCAGTCTTAGCAGCTGATGGGAGCTCCTGATGTACAACTGCCTCAGTGACACTCTCCAAGTTGCAGTGAGTCCTGCTGCTGACAGCAGCCTAAGAACACCATGGCATGGGCCAAGACCATCACATACACTGGCATTAAACTCTCTGTTCTCGGGGTCCTTCCGCCTTTTTTCTGGATACACCACTATCTCCGTGTAAACAAACAATCCTGAGTGGAGTTTGTGCTAAGAGCACGTCCATAAGGCATAGCAGTGATACACAACATTGTAACTCGTAACAGTGTGAAAGTGCGGTCTGTTCCTCTGAGCCAAGAAATGCATTGGAAGGTCCTTCTGGAGACAGGCTTCAGAAGAGGCCAGGTCATCACAGACTGGAAGGAATAGATAGATTGTAGCTTGTTCTGAGTTAAAGTCTGCAGCTGAGTTACCTGAGCAAACAAAATTAAGAAATTAGTATGGTTCTGCTTGGTTTGTACTGAAAAACACCCCATGAAGCAGCTATATTAGCCTAACAGGTTTGAAATAGTTTTTAAAACATACACTATGTTCAAAAAAATGTACGCATCTTCCAGCATTCTGCAGTGAAGGAGAGTGTATTATGTTAGACAGAACAGATGCATGGAGAAGAGCAAATAGCATCAGAAAGCCTCTCTTGCAGGGATATCTACCTTAGAAATGTAGGTCTTAGCTCAGCAAATGGGTCCATGCAGGCCTCAGAGCTAACAGTGGGATGTCTGGAGGCTTCCCCTAATCTGCAAGTTGCTGATTGACTCCTGTTAAAAATAGGCTGTTCGTCTGAAAGGCAAAAAAGACAGGATCTTTTTACTCTTTCAGCATATATGTAAAATACTGATGCCTAAAGCAAGATGTTCTGAAAGGCAATATATAATGGCACCACACTAAGAAGGAACAGGTACAATAGAAACAAGAAATAATGCCAATTAAAATTAGAGGATAAAATGTCTTCATTAATAACTGGTTTTTATCTCTGTAATGCACATCAAGAAGTACAGAAGATGATGCATAGAATGGACATAACAAGTTAATTTGTTAATACCAGACAGATAGAATATAATAGTGAAAATTCTAGAGCTAAATTTGGAATAGCTGTCATTATTTAGCAAATTAAAATAGATTTAGGAATCCCCAATAAATTAGGAACAGGAATCACATTACAGACTTTCCTCTGACAGTTTACCTGCTTTTTCCAGGTTTAGCAGCTTTCAAATAAACTTTGCTTCCTCATATCCTTAGACTGTCTGATCTACAAAATTCCCACCACTACAGCCAGTTTACGCCTAGATATTTTTTCAAGAATTTCTACATGAGATGTATTTTTCTGACAGGTGTAACACTCTAATATTTAATAATAACATAATATTCAACATTTAAACTAATACAGTCTCATCATTTTTTAGTCAGCACTTCCTCCCATGTAAAGGTGTATATTATTTTCTTAAGAATATTGCACAAATGTAACTGACTATTTCAATTACAATGTCACTAGCATTCTGTTAATGTTGTCAAGATCATAACCCAGCCCACACTTACTCTCTTACAACATGTGTGGGCAACAAGAGTTTTCTCAACCAGCTAATGATGACTAGATACACAGAAGGAGAAAGCAATGTGTTCATTTTACGGTTTTTTGTTTTAAGGTAAGGTAAGATCTCTACAGGTTTTCAAACTAATTCGATGCTCTGTGTATAAAAGATACAGATTTCCCAGTTAGTATACTAAGAGCATTGTTTAAAGTACAACAATTAATGCCACCTCCTTAATCTTCCTAATCATTTCAAGTTAGCCATCCCTCGTTGCTTGCAATGCTTGAGCTCTTCAAAGTCAAAGAACCCATTAACAGTATCTTGAGAGCTGGAGATGCACATGCTCATACTGGACATCAAGCTGCCATTTGAATTTTTTTAAGCATTTGTGACACAGAATTTCAGGACATTTGTGCACATCAGATTTCTTGGCTGAAAATGCAAAGCCATTGAACTCATTAACTACAGTAATGCAACTATTGTGTTTCTAATTAAAATCTGTTGTGCTTGTTAAATATCACATTTATCTTCTCTGCTTCCTGTGTAGTGAAGAGGTCTGGGCAGAATGCAGCCCACTGCAGTCTCGAGGTATATATTATACATACACACACAAAAAAGTCACTGAGATGCTCATCCCCAAGCCATGAAGTGACAATACTCTTCGTATTATATTTCTTCCTAGCTGACTGTGCCACTTTAGGACCTCAGCTCTGGGTAAGGATTACAGCTCATACTTTTCACATTACAGCAACGTAATGAAAAGTGGTCACTTCAGCATGGATTTGTTCTTAACTGCACTCTACAAAATATCTATATATATGCTTAAACAGGGTATCCCAGGCCAAGTATTTGCCACCACGATTGTTCAATGTGTCCAGCCAAGTGCTACCCCTCACTTCAGGGGGTAGCACTGAGGGTCTCTGATGGTACTGTACGAGGTGTTAGAATTTATTCCAAATGCACTTCTCAGACACCACTGTCTTCTGCTTCTGTTAGTGCTGAGCTTGAGGAGAAAGGCACAGAACAGATTTAAGCCATGACAACTGTGTCACACCTAAGGACACAGCACAGTTTTCAGCTATTTGTGCTTAGGCACCCAGAAGGTGGGCACCCCTCTAAAATAATGTAATACTTTTAGTTTGGCTTTAGCACCGTATGATTCTCAAACACACTTCAGTTGCTTTCCTCTCATGGAAGCAAAAAAAAAAAAAATAAAAAAGGGGTTGCCTTCCGGTTCCCTGCGGCCTCACGGGGGTTTTTGGGTGGGACGCCCCGAGCCGGTGCTCGGGGTGGCTGCTGTCATCCCGCGGCGGGAGCTGCCTTCCCGCTGCCTTCCCGCCGCCCTCCCTGAGGGAGCCTCGGCGAGAAGCGCTGTCCCACCGGCCAACAAACCTTCGCCTCACCGCTGCTGCCGCCCTCATCCTTCAGTCACCCGTACCTATCCTCGCCTCGCCTCACCCCACCCTCCTGCTGACCTTCCCCCTCACGGGGCCGCCCCGGCAGGCGGTGAGGCGTTTGCCCCGGAGCTCGGTTACTGCTACCCCACAACCGACACCGTTAGCCGGGAGGGCAATTAAAATAACATGGGGCTCCTGTATGCGCTAATGGGATTAGAGGCAAGGCCGGCGAGGCGCGGGCAGCGCTGCGGCCATGGCGCGCCTCTGATGGCGGGAGGGCAGCGCAGCGGCTGCGCCTCATGGGCGGGGGCGGGATACCCCAGGTAACCGGGGAGGGCAGCGGGGCGGGAGCGCCCCGGCGGCGGGCAGGGATGGTGGGGAAGGCCTGCTCGCCCCGGGGGCGAGGGGAGGCGGCGGCCGCCCGGAGATAGCCCAGGTGAGGAGAAAGCGAAGCGGGGGGCCTGGTCGGGGCTGGGAAGCGCGGCGTGGTGGGAGCGTGGCTGGGGAGAGGAAGGTGCGGCAGTGGGTCCGGGGAAAAAGCGCGGGGGGCTGCGAGGAAGGGAGTGCGACAGCGGGAGGAGGAGAGGAGCGCGGGCCCGGGGGAGGGCAGAGCGCGGCGGGAGGCGGAGGAGAGCGTCAGCTGGAGCGGGGATAGCGGGAGCGCGGCGGGAGGCGGGGGGGGGGAGCGGGAGCTGG